>JARKHS020016707.1:0-54242 GCA_030143305.2 Amblyomma americanum
GGTGATCGGCGCTGCAGCCTACTTCACAGAGCCGTTGGATACCTACTCCTTCCCTACGGATTGGCAGCATTTCCCTTCACCGCTAACTCTGGAAGTCGCTTCGCAGTTCGACGAGCCACATGTGGCCAAATCAGCCATCCGGCTTCTTGAAAAGGGCGTCATTCCTGCTAACACTGTTGACCACGACACTGCTCCTATGCATCCGTCCTCACGAATGCCGCTTGTACAGGTGCTGCTGCTGCTGCTTTTTTGGGCCAGCTACCGGAAAGGACCTTACCGCATAGTAGAGCAGCTATCGCCGGTTAATTTTCGGATTCGGGAGATCGCAGGGGCCTCAACCGCTGTGGTCCATGCTAACCGGTTAAAGCAAGCACCAACATACTCGCCTCTTTCTGAAACGGCTGCCTCAAGGGAACAGGAGTAGGAGGATAACCTTCGCACGGAGCCCGCCATTGTAAATAACCCTGCATTGCAGAAAAGCGGTCAGAGCGGCCGGCACAAAAATTTCAGTCCATGTGATGAACTGGAACACTTCATGCAGTCGCAGCTCGGAGGCGCCCTTCTCGAGGAGGAGGCATCCTAATCTGGCAGACGTATTCCAGCCGCTAGATACTACCTCCGTAACCAAGTAGTGGACAGGGAGGTACCTCGCTAAGACTACATTTCCTTGTTTTGCACATTACAAGTGCGCTTCGTTTAGTTTCATTTTTTGTTCGTTCTCTTGTTTGAGATTTTGTACATACTGTTAATTATGGTCTTATATTGTGCACTCGAGTGGTATCTACAGTGAAGAATTGTTCTGAAACTCCGCTCTGGCTCGGTGCTCATGGGGAAGAAAGGAGCGACTTGTGCGGGATACTGGCCCGAACAGCGCGGCGTGTGTGTGTGCGCGTGTGTGTGTATGATGAATTCCTAATGTTCAATGAACATTCCTTTTAAGAAGGAGCGGATGTGACGATTCGTGCACATGCACCGGTGCCACGGCGAGCCGGTCAGTGACTTTTCCTGGAGACGGTTGGCCGCGCCGTCCTGGCGTGGGGTCGCAGCGGAGAGACATGACCATATTTGGTTGTGGCGGAGAAACATGACCATATATGGTAACCGTCGACGGCCCTGTCGAACGACGCTTGAGTGTCCCCGTCATTATGCACCCCTCGAGAGCCACGGGGGAGTGGACAAAGGCGCGGCCACGGCTGAAGAAAGAAGCAAAGGCTTTAAAAGCGGAGGCCGACGGGAGGAAGGGGGAGAGCGATCGGGGCGAGTGGACGAGAGGGCCGGAGACGGAGCGAGGCAGAAGACTGGGGCTGCGCATTGACCTGAGCCCGGGGTCTAGCCGTCGCTAACGTTCGACCTTCGCCAACGCGCCTCCACGCCTGGCAGCTCATCCAACGACCAGCCGAGAACGAGGGCAGCACAGCCACGAGGAACTCCCAGCCCGGCCGCTGCAGACAACCAGCCATTCATCGAGCCCGTGCCACACCATGCTGACTCAGCCCCGGCGACGACGAGCCCAGCTTCTGTCCCGTAAGCGGCATCGAGCCAGATGCTTTAATTAAATCACTTCAAAATCATTCTGGAGTCTGTGCATCAATCTCCTCATGCCCAGTGTGGACCCAGGGCCATTTTAAGAAACTGGTTCATCACATTGGTGTCAGAAGTGGGGTCCACACTTAAATCATTGGGCAAAAGCTGGACTGCACCCCCGGCGAGAGGAGCTTGAGGCACTGACTATATTTGGTCTAATATGGAAGAAGCCCACTCGAGTGCACAGCCCTTTGGGGCAAGCGTACTTGCATTAGCAAACATGGTGGAGAGATTCACGGGCGACGGTCAGGGGCCGTCTATTGTTGAATTTTTTGACATGTTGGAGCAGGTGTGCAAAATGGGCGGGTTAACGGATGCACAACAGCTGGGAATGGCGAAATGTCGCATGTCAGGGGCAGCACATGATTTTGCCTGGAGAGATGAGGGAGTCAGGAAGGCGGGCACGTTGGCTGAATTTAAAAAGCTAGCGTTTAAATATTTTGACAGGGAACCTTCTAGCGTAAAGCTCAGGCGGTTCCTCGACGCTCGGCAGAAGCCGGGGGAAGACGCACGCGCGTTTGCCTCCCGCCTTCGCTTCCTTGGGAACGAAACCCTAGCGCGAGAACCGGGGCCTGATAGTTCGAAGCAAAAGCACGCCAGAGAGCTGCTTCTGGAGCAGATGACGTCCCAGTTCATCACTGGCTTGAGGGGTCCGGTGCGCAGGTTTGTTCTGTCTAAGGCGCCGTCTACTTTTGAAGGAGCGGTAGAGGCAGCTGTAGACGAGGAGCGTAATGAGTTGCTTGTCTCCAGTGAGGAGAAGGTGCGGCTTGTAACAGAGCCAAAAAGTGCAAGCGCCGACGCGAATGTTACTCAGTTGACCGATAGGCTAGACCGGCTGGAGGCGCTCCTCGCGGAAGGCCTACAGTTAAATAACAGGGGCAATTTCCGGAACCGTGAAAGGAGGCAGGTTCGCTGTTATGCTTGCAGAGGGTACGGACACGTTTCCAGATACTGTCCCGAGCTAAACCGCGAATCTGGTACGCCAAATGGGCAGCAGCGCGCGCCGACCAACACGGGGATGGAACAAAGATATATTGTGCCAAAAAAACGCGTAGAGTCCCCCGCAGCCGAGCCGGTTGAGGGGGAGAGCAGTAATAGCTGTGCTATTGTAAGCGTTTTTGGAGAATCCTGCCCGATTGCCAAATTCGTGGTAAACGGGGTCACTTGCAATCTGTTGGTTGACACTGGCTCCCGGATAACGCTCCTTAAGCAAAAGTTTTTTGATCTGCTGACAAGGAAGGGAGACAGGCAGGTGCATGAGGCCCGAGAATCTCCGAAAGTAAGATTCGTGGGCATCACAGGAGCTGACCTCGGCACGGGAGGACTGTACCTTTTGCGCTTCACAATCGGGAACGAAAGTTTTGACCATCCCAGCTACATTTGTTCCGATGCTGTGTCGTTGCCGGATGGTATATCGGGCCTCGTAGGTCAGGACCTGTTACGGCAGCATGGCATCGATCTCATATTAAGCCAGAACTGCCTTTCCTGTCGCGGGGCTTTGGTCCCATTAGCAAATCGAGAGGCCGAGTACGTTGCACGAGTGGACTATGGGGAACAGAGCGCGAAACAGGGCTCGCTAACACACGCGGGCGTTAGTGTTAGGACAACGAGAGAAACAGTGGTGCCGCCTCGGTCAGAGATAATCTGTGTGGGAGCGATGTCAGCTCAGATTGATGAGGGACACATAGGAGTCGTTGAACCTATAGAGGGGCTCGCAATAGGACTGAGTGTGGCGGGCTGTTTGGTCACGGTTGACTCAAAGAAAAGGGTTCCCGTCCGCTTATGTAACTACTCGCAACAAGAGCTTCACCTGCCGAAAAACAAAAACATAGCTACATTCTCCACGGCTGAGGTAGATGAGCAGGGTACCCCGATTTGCACTACGGGCCTCGTCAATGAAAGGAAAGGAAAAGAAGGGAACCTGCAGTTTGACCTCTCTCACATCGACTGCAAAGAGCGAGGAAGAGTTGAGGGTCTCCTGCAGCGCTACTCGGATGTGTTCGCTGCATCGAAGCTAGACCTGGGAAAGTGCGGAGTGATTAAACACCGCATTACGACTGGCGACTCGCCACCAGTGTACCAACGGGCCTATAGAATTCCCTACTCACAAAGAGAGGAAATGGATAGGCAGGTCCAAGAGCTAATCGACAAAGGCATTGTTGAGCATTCCAAGTCGCCGTGGGGGGCACCGGCACTTCTAGTTGAGAAACCCGATGGTTCATTTCGACTGGTAATAGACTACCGGCGATTGAATTCCATTACAAGGATAGATCCCTACCCGCTGCCACAGGTGCAGGAAACCCTCGCGCAGCTTGGGTCAGCCAAGTATTTTACAGTTGTCGACCTCGCATCGAGGTTCTGGCAGATCGAAATGGATCCAAACGATGTCGACAAAACCGCATTTAACACCCCGTCTGGCCACTTTCAGTGGAGACGCATGCCGATGGGACTTGTTAACAGCCCTGCAGTCTGGCAGAGAACTGCGGACGTAATCTTGGCCGGTTTGCTGGGAAAGAGGTGCTTCGTCTACATGGACGATATAATAATTTACAGCAGCACCTTTGCCGAACACTTGGAGGCCATTGAGGAAGTGCTGGTCAGATTGCGAGCTGCTGGCTTAAAATTGAAACCTTCAAAGTGCCAACTTCTACAGCGGCAGGTCAAGTACCTTGGACATATCGTTTCCGCAGATGGCGTAGAACCTGAAGCGGGAAAGTTAAGTAGCGTCCGCGACTTCCCTAGACCAACTGGAGTTCGAGGCGTTCGCGAGTTTCTTGGCTTAGTCGGATACTACCGAAGGCATGTGCGAGATTTCGCCCGAATTGCAAAGCCACTGACTGCACTAACAGCAAAAAACATAGAGTTCGTATGGTCGGAGGAGGCAGAGGTGGCGTTCGAAGAACTAAAGGAAAAATTAATAACCGCTCCCTTGCTAGGATATCCAAACTTCAGCCAGCCTTTCATTGTAGCGACTGACGCCTCGAAGTTTGCAGCGGGTGCAGTGCTGTCTCAGAATTTTGACGGCAAGGAGCACCGTATCGCGTTCGCGAGCCGGCAATTCAGTCCAGTCGAGCAGCGGTACAGTGCCACTGAGCGGGAGTGTCTTGCAGTGGTTTGGACCGTGCGGCACTTTCGGTGCTACCTCTATGGCCACAGAATGAGGCTAGTGACCGACTGCCAACCCCTTAAGTGGCTTCTAAACGTGAAGGATCCGAGCTCGCGCCTCGCGCGCAGGAATCTGCAACTTCAGGAATACGATTTCGAGATAGAACACAAGCCAGGCAAGGTGCACACTAACGCGGACGCATTAAGTCGAGCTAACCTGGTACGCACCGTGAATGAGTTTTGTCCGGCCATAGATACAAACGATCTCCGCACCGAGCAGCGAAAGGACAAAGGGCTAGAGAAAACATTTCATGCCATTTCTGGGGGGATCCCCCGGGATCCCGACAATTGTTACTTTGTTGACAGCGAAGGAACCCTACGAAAGCGCACCCGGCCTACGCGGTCAGGAAGGAAGGCTAGCCAGGTGTGGGAAAGAGTGGTGGTACCAAAGTCAATGGTGCCGCACGTCTTGAGGGTTTTTCACGATGCCCCATACGCGGGCCATTTTGGAGTAATGAAGACGCAAAGGAGGTTGGAGCGCTACTACTATTGGCAGGGCATGCGTTCAGATGTTAAAGAGTACTGCGCTAACTGCCGTTCTTGCCTGGAAAGAAAAACTCCGAAAAACCGCAGGCCGGCCCCCCTTCAGGAATTCGAGGAAGTCTCGAAGCCTTTTGAGAGGGTTGGCATGGATATCCTAGGCCCACTTCCGACTACGACCACAGGAAACAAATATGTACTGGTGTGCGTTGACCACCTAACGAAGTATGCTGAGATTGCCCGACCAAAAAGCAGAAACGGTGGCACGTGCCTTTGTAGAAACAGTGGTTCTGCGGCACGGCGTTCCGCGGCAGTTGTTAACGGATCAAGGGTCAAACTTTGTGTCGAGGTTGATGAAAGATGTGTATAACCTTCTGGGAATTGACAAAAGACAGACCACCCCTTACCAACCGGCTTGTAACGGTGCTGTGGAGAGGCTTAATCAAACAGCAAGCAAACTGCTATCCCATTATGTTTCGCGAGACCAACAGGATTGGGACCTCTGGATACCGTTTGCTGTTTTTTCTTACAACACGGCGGTGCACGAGAGCTCCGGTGACTCCCCTTTCTACCTCTTGTACGGTCGCGACCCAGACACACCGAATGCGGTGGTTGATGGACAGAGACGGGTGCCATACGGGTCACTAGATGATTATCGAGCCGAACTGACGTCTCGATTGCAAGTGGCCCATGACGTAACAGCCGAAGCATTACGGGAAGCAGCCGACAAAAGAAAAAGGCGGTTCGACACTAGGGCTAGGGCGGTTCCTTTCAGGGTGGGAGACCGCGTATACCTTGAGTGTGTGCAGGTCAAGGCAGGGTTTGCCCGTAAGTTAACGCCCAAATGGAAAGGACCTTACCGCATAGTAGAGCAGCTATCGCCGGTTAATTTTCGGATTCGGGAGATCGCAGGGGCCTCAACCGCTGTGGTCCATGCTAACCGGTTAAAGCAAGCACCAACATACTCGCCTCTTTCTGAAACGGCTGCCTCAAGGGAACAGGAGGGGGAGGATAACCTTCGCACGGAGCCCGCCATTGTAAATAACCCTGCATTGCAGAAAAGCGGTCAGAGCGGCCGGCACAAAAATTTCAGTCCATGTGATGAACTGGAACACTTCATGCAGTCGCAGCTCGGAGGCGCCCTTCTCGAGGAGGAGGCATCCCAATCTGGCAGACGTATTCCAGCCGCTAGGTACTACCTCCGTAACCAAGTAGTGGACAGGGAGGTACCTCGCTAAGACTACATTTCCTTGTTTTGCACATTACAAGTGCGCTTCGTTTAGTTTCATTTTTTGTTCGTTCTCTTGTTTGAGATTTTGTACATACTGTTAATTATGGTCTTATATTGTGCACTCGAGTGGTATCTACAGTGAAGAATTGTTCTGAAACTCCGCTCTGGCTCGGTGCTCATGGGGAAGAAAGGAGCGACTTGTGCGGGATACTGGCCCGAACAGCGCGGCGTGTGTGTGTGCGCGTGTGTGTGTATGATGAATTCCTAATGTTCAATGAACATTCCTTTTAAGAAGGAGCGGATGTGACGATTCGTGCACATGCACCGGTGCCACGGCGAGCCGGTCAGTGACTTTTCCTGGAGACGGTTGGCCGCGCCGTCCTGGCGTGGGGTCGCAGCGGAGAGACATGACCATATTTGGTTGTGGCGGAGAAACATGACCATATATGGTAACCGTCGACGGCCCTGTCGAACGACGCTTGAGTGTCCCCGTCATTATGCACCCCTCGAGAGCCACGGGGGAGTGGACAAAGGCGCGGCCACGGCTGAAGAAAGAAGCAAAGGCTTTAAAAGCGGAGGCCGACGGGAGGAAGGGGGAGAGCGATCGGGGCGAGTGGACGAGAGGGCCGGAGACGGAGCGAGGCAAAAGACTGGGGCTGCGCATTGACCTGAGCCCGGGGTCTAGCCGTCGCTAACGTTCGACCTTCGCCAACGCGCCTCCACGCCTGGCAGCTCATCCAACGACCAGCCGAGAACGAGGACAGCACAGCCACGAGGAACTCCCAGCCCGGCCGCTGCAGACAACCAGCCATTCATCGAGCCCGTGCCACACCATGCTGACTCAGCCCCGGCGACGACGAGCCCAGCTTCTGTCGCGTAAGCGGCATCGAGCCATATGCTTTAATTAATTCACTTCAAAATCATTCTGGAGTCTGTGCATCAATCTCCTCATGCCCAGTGTGGACCCAGGGCCATTTTAAGAAACTGGTTCATCACACAGGTGCTGCGTTTCCTGGGCCAGCTACCGAAGTGGACCCTATGGCCTGGACAAGACCAAAATGAATGTCTGGGTGAGCGGCGCTGCAGCCTACTTCACAGAACCGTTGGATGCCTACTCTTTCCCTACGGATTGGCCGCATTCCACTTCACCGCTAACTCTTGAAGCCACTTCGCAGTTCTTCGAGAGACATTGGGCCAAATCACCTATCCTGCTTCTTGAAAAGGGCGTCATTCCTGATGACACAGCGGACCACGACACTGCTGCTATGTATCCGTGCTCACGAATGCCGCTGGTAATGGTGCTGCTTTTCCTGGGCCAGCTACCGCGTCCACCCTATTGCCTGGACAAGACAAAAATGAACGTCTGGGAGACCGGTGCTGCAGCCTACTTCACAGAGCCATTGGATACCTACTCCCTGTCTAGGAATTGGCCGCATTACCCTTCTCCGTTAACACCGGAAGCCGCTTCGCAGTTCTTCGAGCAAATGGGGCCCAATCACCTATCCGGCTTCTTCAAAAGGGCGTCATTCCCGCTGACACTGTGGGCCACAACTCTGCTGCTATGCATCCGTGCTCACGAATGCCGCTTGTACTGGTGCTGCTGCTGATTTTCCTGGGCCAGCTACCGAATCGATCCTATTGCCTGGACGGCACCAAAATGAACGTCTGGGTGAGCGGCGCTGCAGCCTACGGACTGGCCGCATTACCCTTCACCGTTAACTCTGGAAGCCGATTCGCAGTTCTACGAGCCACATGTGGCCAAATCAGCCATTCGGCTTCTTGAAAAGGGCGTCATTCCTTCTAACACTGTTGACCACGACACTGCTGCTACGCATCCGTGCTCACGAATGCCGCTTGTACAGGTGCTGCTTTTCCTGGGCCAGCTACCGAAGTCGACACTATTGCTTGGACGGGACCAAAAAGAACGTCTGGAAGAGCGGCGCTATGCTTACTTCACAGAGCCGTTGGATACCTACTCCCTCCCTAGGACTGGCCACATTACCCTTCACCGCTAACTCTGGAAGCCGCTTCGCAGTTCGACGAGCCACATGTGGCCAAATCACCCATCCGGCTTCTTGAAAAGGGCGTCATTCCTGCTGACACTGTGGACCACGACACTTCTGCTATGCATCCGTGCTCACTAATGATGCTTGTACAGGTGCTGCTGCTGCTGCTTTTCCTGGGCCAGCTATTGAAGTCGACACTATTGCCTGCACGGGAACAAAATGAAGGTCTGGGTGAGCGGCGCTGCAGCCTACTTCACAGAGCCGTTGGATACCTACTCCCTCCCTACGGATTGGCCACATTACCCTTCACCGCTAACTCTGGAACCCGCTTCGCAGTTCGACGAGCCACATGTGGCCAAATCACCCATCCGGCTTCTTGAAAATTGCGTCATTCCTGCTAACACTGTTGACCACGACACTGCCGCTTTGCATCCGTGCTCACGAATGCCGCTTGTACAGGTGCTGCTTTTCTTGGGCCAGCTACAGAGTCCACCCTATTGCCTGAACAAGACAAAAATGAACGTCTGGGAGACCGGTGCTGCAGCCTACTTCACAGAGCCGTTGGATACCTACTCTATGTCTACGGATTGGCCGCATTACCCTTTACCGTTAACTCCGGAAGCCGCTTCGCAGTTCTTCGAGCAAATGGGGCCAAATCACCCATCCGCCTTCTTAAAAAACGCCTCATTACAGCTGACACTGTGGGCCACGACTCTGCTGCTATGCATCCGTCCTCACGAATGCCGCTTGTACAGGTGCTGCTGCTGCTGCTTTTCCTGGGCCAGCTACCGAGTCGACCTTAATGCCTGGACGGGACAAAAATGAACGTCTGGGAGAGGGCCGCTGCAGCCCAGTTCACAGAGCCGTTGGATACCTACTCCTTCCCTACGGATTGGCAGCATTACCCTTCACCGCTAAATCTGGAAGCCGCTTCGCAGTTCGACGAGCCACATGTGGCCAAATCAGCCATCCGCTTCTTGAAAAGGGCGCCGTTCCTGCTGACACTGCTGCTATGCATGCGTTCTCATGAATGCCGCATGTACAGGTGCTGCTGCTGCTTTTCCTGGGCCAGCTACCGAATCGATCCTATTGCCTGGACGGGACTAAGAAGAACGTATGGAAGAGCGCCGCTGCAGCCTGCTTCACAGAGCAGTTGGATACCTGCTCCCTCGCTACGGATTTGCCGCACTACCCTTCACCGCTAACTCTGGAAGCCGCTTCGCAGTTCAACGAGCAACATGGGGCCAAATCACCTCTCCGGCTTCTTGAAAAGGGCGTCATTACAGCTGACACTCTGGGCCACGACTCTGCTGCTATGCATCCGTGCTCACGAATGCCGATTGTACAGGTGCTGCTTTTCCTGGGCCAGCTACCGAAGTCGACACTACTACTTCACAGAGCCGTTGGATACCTACTCCCTGTCTACGGATTGGCCGCATTGCACTTCACCGCTAACTCTGGAAGCCTCTTCGCAGTTCATCGAGCAACATGGGGCCAAATCACCTATCCGGCTTCCTGAAAAGGGCGTCATTGCTGCTAACACTGTGGACCTTGACACTGCTGCTGTGCATCCGTGCTCACGAATGCCGCTTGGACAGATGCTGCTGCTTCTTCTCCTGGGCCAGCTACCAAAGTCGACACTATTGCCTGGACGGGACCAAAATGAACGTCTGGGAGAGGGGCGCTGCAGCCAACGCCGCAGAGCCGTTGGATACCTACTCCCTTCCTACGGATTGGCCACATTACCCTTCACCGTTATCTCTGGAAGTCGCTTCGCAGTTCTTCGAGCCACATGTGGCCAAATCACCCCTCCGGCTTCTTGAAAAGGGAGTCATTCCTGCTAACACTCTTGACCACAACACTGCTGCTATGCATCCGTGCTCACGAATGCCGCTTGTACAGGTGCTGCATTTCCTGGGCCAGCTACCGAGTCCACACTATTGCCTGGACAAGACCAAAATGAACGTCTGGGAGACCGGCGCTGCAGCCTACTTCACAGAGCTGTTGGATACCTACTCCCTGTCTATGGATTGGCCGCATTACCCGTCACCGCTAACTCTGGAAGCCTCTTCGCACTTCATCGAGCAACATGGGGCCAAATCACCTATCCCGCTTCATGAAAAGGGCGTCATTCCTGCTGACACTGTGGGCCGCGACACTTCTGCTATGCATCCGTCCTCACGAATGCGGCTTGTAGAGATGCTGCTGCTGCTTTTCCTGGGCCAGCCACCTAATCGGTCCTATTGCCTGGACGGGACCAAGAAGAACGTCTTGAAGAGCGCCGCTGCAGCCTACTTCACAGAGCCGTTGGATACCTACTCCTTCCCTACGGATTGGCGCATTACTCTTCACCGCTAGCTCTCCAAGCCGCTTCGCACTTCGTCGCGCAACAAGGGGCCAAACCACCTATCCGGCTTCTTGAAAAGGGCATCGTTCCTGCTGACACTGCTGCTATGCATCCGTACTCACGAATGCCGCATGTACAGGTGCTGCTGGTGCTTTTCCTGGGCCAGCTACTGAAGTGGACCCTATTGCCTGGACAAGACCAAAATGAACGTCTGGGTGAGCGGCGCTGCAGCCTACTTCACAGAACCGTTGGATGCCTACTCTTTCCCTACGGATTGGCCGCATTCCACTTCACCGCTAAGTCTTGAAGCCACTTCGCAGTTCTTCGAGAGACATGGGGCCAAATCACCTATCCTGCTTCTTGAAAAGGGCGTCATTCCTGATGACACAGCGGACCACGACACTGCTGCTATGTATCCGTGCTCACGAATGCCGCTGGTAATGGTGCTGCTTTTCCTGGGCCAGCTACCGCGTCCACCCTATTGCCTGGACAAGACAAAAATGAACGTCTGGGAGACCGGTGCTGCAGCCTACTTCACAGAGCCGTTGGATACCTACTCCCTGTCTACGGATTAGCCGCATTACCCTTCACCGCTAACTCTGGAAGCCTCTTCGCAGTTCTTCGAGCAGCATGGGGTCAAATCTTTTATCCGGCTTCTTGAAAAGGGCGTCATTGCTGCTAACACTGTGGACCACGACACTGCTGCTATGCATCCGTGCTCACGAATGCCGCTTGTACACGTGCTGCTGTTGCTTTTCCTGGGCCAGCTACCGAAGTCGACACTATTGCCTGGACGGGAACAAAATGAAGGTCTGGGAGAGCGGCGCTGAAGCCTACTTCATAGAGCCGTTGGATACCTACTCCCTCCCTACGAATTGGCCGCATTACCCTTAACCGTTATCTCTGGAAGCCGCTTCGCAGTTCGTCGAGAGACATGGGGCCAAATCACTTATCCGGCTTCTACAAAAGGGCGTCATTCCTGCTGACACTGTGGAACAAGACACTGCTGCTATGCATCCGTGCTCACAAATGCCGCTTGTACAGGTGCTGCTAATGCTTTTCCTGGGTCAGCTATCGAAGTCTACTCTATTGTCTGGACGGGACCAAAATGAACGTCTGGGAGAGCGGCGCTGTAGCCTACTTCACAGAGCCGTTAGATACCTACTCCTTCCCTACGTATTGGCCGCATTTCTCTTCACCGCTAGCTCTCGAAGCCGCTTCGCAGTTCATCGCGCAACATGCGGCGAAATCACATATCCGGCTTCTTGAAACGGGCATCATTTCTTCTGACACTTCTGCTATGCATCCATGCTCACGAATGCCGCTTGTACAGGTGCTGCTGCCGCTTTTCCTGGGCCAGCTACTGAGTCGACCCTTTTGCCTGGAAAGGACTAAAATGAACAGCTGGGAGGGCGGCGCTGCAGCCTACTTCACAGAGGCGTTGGATACCTACTCCCTGTCAACGGATTGGCCACATTACACTTCACCGCTAACTCTGGAAGCCCCTGCGCAGTTCGACGAGCCACATGTGGCCAAATCACCCATCCGGCTTTGAAAAGGGCGTCATTCCTGCTAACACTGTTGACCACGACACTGCTGCTATGCATCCGTGCTCACGAATGCCGCTTGTACATGTGCTGCTTTTCCTGGGCCAGCTACCGAGTCGACCCTTTTGCCTGGAAGGGACTAAAATGAACAGCTGGGAGGGCGGCGCTGCAGCCTACTTCACAGAGGCGTTGGATACCTACTCCCTGTCTACGGATTGGCCACATTACCCTTCACCGCTAACTCTGGAAGCCGCTTCGCAGTTCTTCGAGCAAAAGGGGCCAAATCACCTATCCGGCTTCTTCAAAAGTGCGTCATTCCAGCTTACACTGTGGGCCACGACTCTGCTGCTATGCATCCGTGCTCAGGAATGCCGCTTGTACAGGTGCTGCTTTTCCTGGGCCAGCTACCGAGTCGACCCTTTTGCCTGGAAGGGACTAAAATGAACAGCTGGGAGGGCGGCGCTGCAGCCTACTTCACAGAGGCGTTGGATACCTACTCCCTGTCTACGGATTGGCCACATTACCCTTCACCGCTAACTCTGTAAGCCGCTTCGCAGTTCGTCGAGCAACATGGGGCCAAATAACCTATCCGGCTTCTTGAAAAGGCCCTCATTCCTGCTGACACTGTGGACCCCGACACTGCTGCTATGCATCCGTGCTCAGGAATGCCGCTTGTACAGGTGATGCTTTTCCTGGGCCAGATACTTAGTCCACCCTATTGCTTGACAAGACCAAAATGAACGTCTGGGAGACCGGTGCTACAGCCTACATCACAGAGCCGTTGGATACCTACTGCCTCCTTACGGATTGGCCGCATTACTCTTCACCGCTAGCTCTCCAAGCCGCTTCGCAGCTCGTCGCGCAACAAGGGGCCAAACCACCTATCCTGCTTCTTGAAAAGGGCGTCATTCCTGATGACACAGTGGATCACGACACTGCTGCTATGCATCCGTGCTCACGAATTCCGCTTGTACAGATGCTGCTTTTCCTGGGCCAGCTACCGAGTTCACCCTATTGCCTGGACAAGACAAAAATGAACGTCTGGGAGACCGGTGATGCAGCCTACTTTACAGAGCCGCTGGATACCTACTCCCTGCCTATGGATTGGCCGCATTACCCTTCACCGTTAACTCTGGGAGCCGCTTCGCAGTTCTTCGAGCAAATGGGGCCAAATCACCTATCCGGCTTCTTCAAAAGTGCGTCATTCCAGCTTACACTGTGGGCCACGACTCTGCTGCTATGCATCCGGGCTCTGGAATGCCGCTTGTACAGGTGCTACTGCTGCTTTTTCTGGGTCAGCTACCGAGTCGACCCTAATGCCTGGACGGGACAAAAATGAACATCTGGGAGAGGGGCGCTGCAGCCCAGTTCACAGAGCCGTTGGGTACCTACTCTCTCCCTACGGATTGGCCGCATTACTCTTCACCGCTAGCTCTCGAAGCCGCTAGCAGTTCGTCGCGCAACAAGGGGCCAAACCACCTATCCGGCTTCTTGAAAAGGACATCGTTCCTGCCCACACTGCTGCTATGCATCCGTGCTCACGAATGCCGCTTGTACAGGTGCTGCTGCTGCTTTTCCTGGGCCAGCTACCGAAGTCGACCCTACTGCCTGGACAGGACCAAAAAGAACGTCTCGAAGAGCGGCGCTGCAGACTACTTCACAGAGCCGTTGGATACCTCCTCCCTCCCTACGGATTGGCAACATTACCCTTCACCGCTAACTCTAGAAGCCGCTTCGCAGTTCGTCGAGCAACATGGGACTATATCACCCATCCCTGTTGAAAAGGGCGTCATTGCTGCTAACACTGTGGACCACGACACTGCTGCTATGCATCCGTGCTCACGAATGCCGCTTGTACACGTGCTGCTGCTGCTTTTCCTGGGCCAGCTACTGAAGTCGACACAATTGCCTGGACGGGACCAAAATGAAGGTCTGGGAGAGCGGCGCTGCAGCCTACTTCACAGAGCCGTTGGATACCTACTCCGTCCCTACGAATTGGCCGCAACACCCTTCACCGTTATCTCTGGAAGCCGCTTCGCAGTTCGTCGAGAGAAATGGGGCCAAATCAATTATCCGGCTTCTTCAAAAGGGCGTCATTCCTGCTGACACTGTGGACCAAGGCACTGCTGCTATGCATCCGTACTCACGAATACCGCTTGTACAGGTGCTGCTGCTGCTTTTCCTGGGCCGGCTATCGAAGTCTACCCTATTGTCTGAACGGGACCGAAATGAACGTCTGGGAGAGAGGCGCTGCAGCCCAGTTCACAGAGCTGTTGGATACATACTCCCTGCTTACGGATTGGCCGCATTACTCTTCAACGCTAGCTCTCCAACCCGCTTCGCAGTTCGCCGCGCAACAAGGGGGCCAAACGACATATCCGGCTTCTTGAAAAGGGCATCATTCCTACTGACACTGTTGCTATGCATCCGTGCTCAAGAATTCCGCATGTACAGGTGCTGCTGCTGCTTTTTCTGGGCCAGCTACCGAGTCGACCCTAATGCCTGGACGGGAAAAAAATGAACGTCTGGGAGAGGGGCGCTGCAGCGCAGTTCTCAGAGCCGTTGGATACCTACTCTCTTCTTACGGATTGGCCGCATTACACTTCACCGCAATCTCTGGAAGCCGCTTCGCAGTTCGTCGAGAGACATGGGGCCAAATCACCTATCCTGCTTCTTGTAAACAGCGTCATTCCTGATGACACAGTAGCCCACGACACAGCTGCTATGCATCCGTGCTCACGAATGCCGCTTGTACAGGTGCGGCTTTTCCTGGCCAGCTGCCGAGTTCACCCTATTGCCTGTACAAGACCAAAATGAACGTCTGGGAGACCGGTGCTGCAGCCTACTTCACAGAGCCGGTGGATACCTACTCCCTGTCTACGGATTGGCCGCATTACCCTTCACCGTTAACTCTGGGAGCCGCTTCGCAGTTCTTCGAGCAAATGGGGCCAAATCACCTATCCGGCTTCTTCAAAAGGGCGTCATTCTTGCTGACACTGTGGACCACCACACTGCTGCTATGCATCCGTGCTCACGAATGCCGCTTGTACAGGTGCTACTGCTGCTTTTCCTGGGCAAGCTACCGAGTCGACCCTAATGCCGTGACGGGACAAAAATGAACGTCTGGGAGAGGGGCGCTGCAGCCCAGTTCACAGAGCCTTGGATACCTACTCCCTCCCTACGGATTGGCAGCATTACTCTTCACCGGTAGCTCTCGAAGCCGCTCGCAGTTCGTCGCGCAAGAAGGGGCCAAACCACCTATCCGGCTTCTCGAAAAGGGCATCGTTCCTGCCCACACTGCTGCTATGCATCCGTGCTCACGTATGCCGCTTGTACAGGAGCTGCTGCTGCTTTTCCTGGGCCAGCTACCGAATCGACACTAATGCCTTTACGGGACCAAAAAGAACGTCTGGAAGAGCGGCGCTGCAGCCGAGTTCACAGAGCCGTTGGATACCTACTCCCTGTCAATGGATTGGCCACATTACCCTTCACCGCTTACTCTGGAATCCGCTTTGCAGTTCGTCGAGCAACATGGGGCCAAATCACCTATCCGGCTTCTTGAGAAGGCCCTCATTCCTGCTGACACTGTGGACCCCGAAACTGCTGCTTTGCATCCGTGCTCACGAATGCCGCTTGTACAGGTGCTGCTTTTCCTGGGCCAGCTACCGAGTCCACCCTATTGCCTGGACAAGACCAAAATGAACGTCTGCGAGACCGGTGCTGCAGCCTACTTCACAGAGCCGTTGGATACCTACACCCTGTCTACGGATTGGCCGCATTATCCTTCACCGTTAACTCTGGAATCCCCTTCCCAGTTCTTCCAGCAAATGGGGCCAAATCACCTATCCGGCTTCTTCAAAAGGGCGTCATTCCTGCTGACACTTTGTCACGACTCTGCTGCTATGCATCCGTGCTCACGTATGCCGCTTGTACAGGTGCTGCTGCACCTTTTCCTGGGCCAGCTACCGAAGTCGACCCTATTGCCTGGACGGGACCAGAATGAACGTATGGGAGAGCGGCGCTGCAGCCCAGTTCACAGAGCCGTTAGATACCTACTCCCTACGGATTGGCCGCATTACCCTTCACCACTAACTCTTGAAGCCGCTTCGCAGTTAGTCGAGCAATATGAGGCCAAATCACCTATCCGGCTTCTTGAAAAGGCCGTCATTCCTGCTGACACTGTGGACCCCTACACTGCTGCTATACATCCGTGCTCACGAATGCCGCTTGTAGAGGTGCTGCTGCTGCTTTTCCTGGGCCAGCTATCGAAGTCGACCCTATTGCCTGGACGGGACCAAAATGAAAGTCTGGGAGAGCGGCGCTGCAGCCTACTTCACAGAGCCGTTGGATGCCTACTCTTTGTATACGTATTGACCGCATTACCCTTCACCGTTAACTCTGGAAGCCGCTTCGCAGTTCATCGAGCAACATGGGGCCTAATCACCTATCCGGCATCTTGAAAAGGGCGTCATTCCTGCAGACACTGTGGACCACGACACTGCTGCTATGCATCCGTGCTCACGAATGCCGCTTGTACAGGGTTCTGCTTCCTTTTTTCCTGGGTCATCTCGCGAGTCGACCCTATTGCCTGGGCGGGACCGATATGAACGTCTGGGAGAGCGGCGCTGCAGCCTACTTCACAGAGCCGTTGTATACCTACTCCCTCCCTACGTACTGACCGCATTAACCTCCACCGCTAACTCTGGAAGCCTCTTCGCAGTTCGACGAGCAACATGGGGCCAAATCATCTATCCGGCTTCTTGATAATGGCGTCATTCCTGCTTGCACTGTGGACCACGAAACTGCTGCTGCGCATCCGTGCTCACGATTGCCGCTTGTACATGTGCTGCTGCACCTTTTCTTGGGCCAGCTACCGAAGTCGACCCTATTGTCTGGACGGGACCAAAATGAACGTCTCGGAGAGCGGCGCTGCAGACTATTTCACAGAGCCGTTAGATAACTACTCCCTCCCTACGGATTGGCCGCATTACCCTTCATCGCTAACGCTGGAAGCCGCTTCGCAGTTCGTCGAGCAGCATGGGGCCAAATCGCCTATCCGGCTTCTTGAAAAGCGTGCCATTCGTGCTGGCACTGTGGACCACGACACTGCTGCTTTGTATCCGTGCTCACGAATTCCGCTTGTACAGGTGCTACTGCTGCTTCTCCTGTTCCAGCTAAAGAGTCGACCCTATTGCCTGGAATGGACCAAAATGAACGTCTGGGCGAGCGGCGCAGCAGCCTACTTCACAGAGCCGTTGGATTCCTACTCCTTTCTCATGAGAAGGACAAACTATGGATTGATTATAAACAAGACGTCGAGAAGCTTGCCTTGAAAGAGCAGTATAGCGCACATCGTAATAAGCTTACTGCTATGCTGAGGCAAGCAAAGAAGCAATATTTTTCTGCTTAGTTTTCTAGGTGTAGCAGCAATACGAGGAAAACTTGGAGTCTATAAACGAATTATTAGGTAGACAGAAGAAATCTAATTTGAATGAGAAGTTGCTCTGTACTTTTCTGAAAGCAGATCCTTCGACCATTGCAAATTCTTTTAATGATGCGTTTGTATCATTCATTAGGGAACTTAAAAAACAAACTGTTGTTTCTACAATTCAATACCAAGGCAAGAAAACAATTAATTCTGCTGCTTTTCCTCCTGTTGATCAAGATGAGTTGTGGAACCTTATTAGGACGCTACCAGACAGCAAACCACCAGGCTACGATAAGATTAGACTGGGTGATTTGCGAAACAAATACTCTAAACTTAAAGAAGTTACTTTTACATACACTTAATGGGTGTTTCAAGACCGGAGAAACACCATCAGGTCTGAAAATCTCAGTACTAAGATCCATCTACAAGTCGGGGAAAAAAGACAGATCAAACAAATTACAGACCAATTGCCATACTTCCAGTCATTAGCATCCTGATGAAAAAAAATGTGCACCAATATGTGACATGTTTTTGTGAGAAGTATTCTTGTTTGAGTACTACACAGTATGGTTTCCGTCGTAATATTGGTGCGGTTGAGCTTCTCGAAGATTGCTGTGATTTTATCAATGGTAACTTGGACGTTAATCAGTGTGTTTTTGAATTATTTTTGGATTTATCGAAAGCATTCGATACCGTGGAGCACTCTGTTTTGTTACGTAAGTTGGAAAGTATTGGATTCCGTGGTCCATGCCAACAATTTTTTGCAACTTACCTTTCGCACCGTAAAGAAGTAGTGAAAATTAAAGAATCATTTAGTACTTTTTGTCATATTCAGTACGGCGTTCCACAAGGTTCTGTTTTGGGACCCTTTTTGTTTAATGTTTATGTAAATGATATGGTTAATCTAACATTAAATGCAAAATTATTTCAGTATACTGATGATACAGCTTTAGTGATATCCCATGAATCAAGCCCACTCGCACTGAAATTACTTCAGTACGATATCAATAAAATAGTAGACTGGTTATCTGGAAATCAAATATACATAAACATAAACAAAACTGTGTTGATGTGTTTCAGAAATCCGCACAAGAATGTTGATCTTGAACAGTCGGTCATTCTGCATGGTAGCAACAGTGCCAAATGCGAATTTTCGCCACTACCCTACTCGAACAGTGTTAAATATCTTGGCCTATATCTTGTTTCCAACTTGTGTTGGTCTTCCCAAATTGACTATTTATTTAAACGACTCCGTGCTCTTTCTGTGCAGCTTTAGCGTATCAAATACACTACACCTATTAACTTGGGTGGGACTGTGTATAGATCTTTAGGAGAATCTATCCCTAGATACGGTGTTTCAGTGTATGGTTCTTGTGCACCTTGTAAGATTAAGGAGGTAGAAAGTTTCCTGTGCAGAATCTCCACTAATTTATTGTATGGCACGGCTTACGAGAAGTCCGACCATAACACCAGAATGGTTAAAGCAGGAGTTATTCCTCTGCATGTCTTGTACTTGCAGGTGGTAGTTCTGAGAAACTACTTTTCAGCACAGCTTAAACAGCCAGATAAAAAGCCAGAGTCGCTTAGGCACATAGCGCGTTATAAAGTTCCAAGGGTTTATACACATTATGGTAAAAGGACACGACAGTTATATATACCCTACCACTTTAACAAAATACCTTCAAAGGTGTTTGATTGTGAATCAATCAATCAATCAATCAATCATTTATTCAGACATGAACTTGTATGCACAGTACATGCCCACGAGATGAGACAAAAGGAAGAAGCTGCTGGCATTCTTCCTGACGAGGCCTCACCCCGGGTCACACATCAAAGGCAGAAGGGTGGTTACATTCATTAAAACTCAACAAGCTCTTTAGTTCAATTTTCACAGTAGTTGAAAGTTAATGAAGGCACATAGGATAACAAAGAGAAAAGAAAAAGACCAGTAACGCTACAGTTCGCAACACAATAGAAAATATGACAGGAGTGAGGCTATCACTGTAGACACTACATAGCACAAGTATTTGATGGGTCAGTCGTACGCATAAAAAGCATCTTCATTTTCTTTTTGAAATGACAAGTGGTTTTACAAGTTACAGCTTCGTCAATTTTGGAAGGATACACATTGCAAACTGCAGAAATTTGGTTATCAATGTGTTCGGTGCCGTAGTTTGTCCGGGCACGACTGGAAATAAAAGAAGTGACTCGCAGGCTATAGCGTATGTTTCTGTTCACGTACTTGTTTCTGAAAGATGTGATGTCCTGCTTTATTTGATAATAAATATGAACAGCAACTGAAAGCTTATAGCACAGTGGGAATGGAAGAACATTGAAGGACTGTAATAAGCAGTCACCTGAGGAAGGATTAGGAGAACATGCGCGCAGAGCTCTTTTTTGTAATGATAATAATCTGGCTGTGTCAGTTTTGTTGCAAGTGCCCCAAATTAAATTGCAATACACCAGTTGTGAATGGATGAGGGCAAAATACAACTGCTTTTTAGCCTGTATGGGCAACAAGTACCTGATGCGATTTATCACACCAATAGATCGAGCTACACGCCAACGGACGTGATTTACATGGTCACCCCAGCCTAGGTCACTACGAAAGAATACGAAGATCTGAACCGGAAAAGAAAACGTTAGAGTCATCTGCGTACAAAGCAATGCTAGAATAAGATAAAATGTTTACAATATCATTGATGTATAGTGTAAACAGAAGGGGCCCCAGTATGGATCCTTGAGGAGCGCCAAATTTGACTAATGCTGCGTCGGATATGGCATCATTTAGTCGAGTGAACTGAGTGCGATTTGACAAATAGCTTTGTAGTAACCTGTGAGGTGTTCCGCGGATACCATACGAGTATAACTTATGAAGTAGTATGTCGTGCTTGATGGAATCGAAGGCTTTGGAGAAGTCAAGGAAGACACCGACAGTGTAGAGCTTATGTTCGATATTATGGATCAGACTGTTTTTTATCTCGAGCAGAGCTGCCTGCGTGGATTTTCCGGGCTGAAATCCGTATTGCTCCTTGCTGATGATATTGTTGGAATGCAGGAATTTGTATACCCTCGTGAAGATCACTCGCTCAGCAACTTTGGAGAACAAAGGCAGTATAGATATCGGACGGTAGTTATTGGGATCATTTTTGTTGCCTCCTTTGAAAATTACTGTAACACGGGCAGACTTCATTTTATCCGGGAACTCTCCTGTAAGAAGCATTTGATTACAAATATGCGCAAGAGGAAGGGCAATAATCTTAGCAGCAGCTTTTATTGCGAGTGCAGTAATGCCGTCTGGGCCAGGAGAGCATGTATTATGAAATGAGTTTATAATGGAAAGAATTTCATATTCAGAAGTGGGGGATCAAAATATTGAATGTTCACAAGCTGGGACCAAAAAGGAATCGACTGATTTTACAGCTAAGGGAAGATTATACGAAGTACAATTTCTTACATTTAAAAAATGGGCATTCAGCTTATTGGCGAGAGAGACACCGCTATACATTACTCCATTGATTTGCATTTCCGAAGGAAGAGCGTGCTGCTTCTTTCCAATGAGTTTATTAATGCTTTGCCACAGTGATCTAGTGTTTTGCATTGATGAAAACTTTAGGCGATAAAAAAGCGACTTTGCCTTTTTTAAGTCAAGGTTTAGTTTATTTCGAAACTTTTTAAATTCCTTAAAATCGTCTTGATTGCGAGTGTCAAGAAATCGTGCAAATAAGGCATTTTTTTGTTTAATACGCTTCAAAAGGTCACCAGAGATCCACTCTTTTCTTGCTTTCCTACATTTCCTGACTTCTACAACTGGAAAGGCTTTGTCGAACGCATCCAGTGTATTCTCAAGGAAGATGTTATACGCGGCAGATGGGTTTTCTGTTTTTAATACTTCATCCATGCCAGTTTCAGACAGAAGTAAACAAAATTTATCAATGTTCTTTTGGTCAAATGTCTTGCGTATAAAGACAGAAGTATCTGGTACCTTCGCACATGAAAAAAGTGCAAAAAAGGGAAGGTGATCGCTTATTCCCGAAGAGAAAACACCAGAATTGGTATTGCAGGGTGAGAAGTCTGTGAAACATACATCGAGTAAGGTTTCCGATTGACAACTTATTCGAGTGGGCGCATCAATGATGTTGTCACAGCCATAAGATAACATCATTTCCATTAATCTGATTTGTGTTGGATTAACATTCATGATATCAATATTCAGGTCACCTAGTAATACAACGTGCATTTTTTGTTGACTGGTAAATTCCAAAAAAGGTTCAACAAACTGGAAAAACACATCCACATCACTGTGAGGGGGACGATACACCACCATTATAGCTATATTATAATACCGGATGGTAACAACTTCAAAATTGTCAGTCACCAGTGAATAGTTGTTCAGTACGTCAAAATGCAGGCGCCTCTTTATGAACAGGGATACTCCCCCTCCTCGTTTATTTACCCTGAACTGAGATACGTTTTCATACCCTGCCAGGGAGATAACATCCTCCTGACAGCTAAACCAAGTTTCCATAAACGCTAGGAAATCAAATTTGTGCGATAAAGTTTCTATTTCGCCTTCGATGTGCTCCATTTTATTTTTCAAACTCTGAGCGTTTAAATGATAGATAGATAAAGACTTATCTACAGAGTAGCTAGCATTAGTGGGCAAGTCTTTAAATGTATTAGCATTGTAGTAGGGCATGGTGACAAAAAGCGGATGTTCGTATAAAGTGCGTATACGAGATCAGACTACACTAGCTTAGCCAAGTCTTCCTCGCACCCAATCCTGATGGCCTTTGCCCCTGCTTCCTTTCGAACGTAGACCTTCCCTTCCTTTGTCCAGACAAATTCGTACCTTTTTTCTTTGGCGGCGGATTTTGCAAGCCACAGCAGTTTCTTATTCAAGACAGTCAGGTTGTCAACAAAATAGACACCGTCCTTGAGGCCTGCACGCTTAGCCATCCAGTTTGTTTTTGTCAATCTTTTCGCAAACCTGATCAATACAGGCGGTACAGTGTCTGGTCGAGCGGACAGACGGTGTAATCCCTCAATATCGCTCTCCGTGAGGCAAGGCAAATCGAGCTGATTGGCAAGGTCGTTCACTTTTTCCAGCAAGTTTTCATTTGCTGAGAGGGACAATCCTCGAATTTCCATATTTTGGCAACGACTGTATCGTTCCATATCATTCAATTCAAGTTTCAACTTTCCAATGTCTTCTGCGTCCTGTTTCCTTTCAATTTCGTCGACCCTCTTGCGAATATCATCGATTTCTTTCTCATGCCTTTCAGACGTTAGCAGCAGCTGATCATATGTATCTGACATGTGTTGCACAGACGCTTCAATGCTGGTCACAGTTCGTTTTAAGGATGATAAATCATCCACCTTAGCTGTAAGAGCGACTAAGGCTTTGCTTATTTCAGCAAGGTGCTGAGCCAAAATTGGAGAGGGAGAACCTGAGAGCTGTCTTTCATCAGTGCGGGATTTTGATAATCGACATACCGGGCATCTCAAGGTTTTTCTTGCCTCAATGTTTTTCTTTTTATACGCCTGCTCACTAACACCCGCACATTTGCCTAGATGGTAATACTGGCAACACTCAGCGCATTGCATCATTTCTTCCCCTTCTTGAAAAAACTTATAACAGGAAAGGCACGTATCATCAGGCAAAGTTCCCATCACTATGAATCAGCTAAGAGCGTACAGTACGGCTCCACGACGCAAAGACAGAAACAGTGCGGTGGCAGCAACGGCAACGGCAGTGACAGAAGAAAGTACAGTGAAGCAAAACCAACCTGTAACACGAAGGTAGGTTTGTAAAGTTGCTCGTCGATAGCCGCTGCCGCCACCGCTGCTGCCAAGCGTGTGAAAGGGTTGCTGCAGGGCACACGGGCTTTTGTAGGCAGCACAGGCGCTGTAGTCCGCTTGTTGGGGGCGTAGGCCACTTGATGCTTCCACGAAAACAACTCCCGCAGACTGTCAGTGACGTCAGCCCTCGGAAAACCTTGCCATCCGTTGACACTGTAACACGAAGGTAGGTTTGTAAAGTTGCTCGTCGATAGCCGCTGCCGCCACCGCTGCTGCCAAGCGTGTCTGTATTCATTGACGGTAGTGAAATCTGGACTGCAAGCGTGGTTTGAAAGTTTTAAAGAAAGGAAATACTGAGTTGCTTTTTAATTTCTATCTTGTTTGTGTTCTATTTATTAACTCCAGATTTCCTTTGCGTTACATAATTATCAATCGCTAAATTTGTTAACTGAACTATATGTAATATTTTGGCTATGTGTTATTGCTAATTTTTTTCTTCCTCTTCTTTTTGCATTGTAAATTGTGCAATTTCAGCGTTTTTTATTGCCCTCAAGCTGTTGTGACTGCCGTGGCCCGCCAACGAGCGCTTGCGCTTCTGCGGGCACACGCTATGTACTGTATATACATATCTTGCAATAAAATTCCTGTATTCCCTACGGATTGGCCACATTATCCTTAACCGCTAACTCTGGAAGCCGCTTCGTAGTTCGACGAGCCACATGTGGCCAAATCACCCATCCGGCTTCTTGAAAAGGGCGTCATTCATGATGACCCAGTGGACCAAGACACTGCTGCTATGCATCCGTGCTCACGAATGCCGCTTGTACAGGTGCTGCTTTTCCTGACCCAGCTACCAAGTCCACCCTATTGCCTGGACAAGACCACAATGAACGTCTGGGAGACCGGTGCTGCAGCGTAGTTCACAGAGCCGATAGATACCTACTCCATATCTACGGATTGGCCGCATTACCCTTAACCATTAACTCTGGAAGCCGCTTCGCAGTTCTTCGAGCAAATGGGGCCAAATCACCTATCCGGCTTCTTCAAAAGGGCGTCATCCCAGCTGACACTGTGGGCCACGGCTCTGCTGCTATGCATCCGTGCTCACGATTGCCGCTTGTACAGGTGCTGCTGCTGCTTTTCCTGGGCCAGCTACCGAAGTCGACCCTATTGCCTGGACGGGACCAAAATGAACGTCTGGGTGAGCGGCGCTGCAGCCTACTTCACAGAGCCGTTGGATACCTACTCCCTCCCTACTGATTGGCCGCATTACCCTTCTCCGCTAGCTCTGCAAGCCGCCTCGCAGTTCTACAAGTAACATGGGGCCAAAACACCTCTCCGGCTTCTTGAAAAGGGCGTCATTCCTGATGACACAGTGGACCACGACACTGCTGCTATGCATCCGTGCTCAAGAATGCCGCTTGTACAGGTGCTACTTTTCCTGGGCCCACTTCAGTCCACCCTATTGCCTAGACGGGACCAAAATGAACGTCTGGGAGAGCGGCGCTGCAGTCTACTTCAGAGAGCCGTTGGATACCTACTCCCTGTCTACGGATTGGCCGCATTACCCTTCACCGCTAACTCTGGAAGCCGGTTCGCAGTTCGTCGAGCAAATGGGGCCAAATCACCTATCCGGCTTCTTCAAAAGGGCGTCATTCCTGCAGACACTGTGGGCCACGAAACTGCTGCTATGCATCCGTGCTCACGAAGGCCGCATGTACAGGTGCTGCTGCTGCTTTTTCTACGTCAGCTACCGAGTCGACCCTAATGCCCGGACGAGACCAATATGAACGTTTGGGAGAACGGCGCAGCAGCCCAGTTCACGGAGCCGTTAGATACCTACTCCCTACGGATTGGCCGCATAACCCTTCACCACTAACTCTGGAAGCCACTTCGCAGTTCGTCGAGCAACATGAGGCCGAATCACCTATCCGGCTTCTTGAAAAGGCCGTCGTTCCTGCTGACACTGTGGACCCTGACACTGCAGTTATGCATCCGTGCTCACGAATGCCGCGTGTAGAGGTGCTGCTGCTGCTTTTCCTGGGTCAGCTACCGAGTCCACCCTATTGCCTGGGCGGGACCAATATGAACGTCTGGGAGAGCGGCGCTGCAGCCTACTTCACAGAGCCGTTGCATACCTACTCCCTCCTTACGAACTGACCGCATTAAGCTCCACCGCTAACACTGGAAGCCGCTTCGCAGCTCGACGAGCAAGATGAGGCCAAATCACCTATCCGGCTTCTTGAACATTGCGTCATTCCTGCTGGCACTGAGGACCACGAAACTGCTGCTGCGCATCCGTGCTCACGATCGCCGCTTGTACAGGTGCTGCTGCTGCTTTTCCTGGGCCAGCTATCGAAGTCGACCCTATTGCCTGGACGGGACCAAAATGAACGTCTGGGTGAGCGGCGCTGAAGCCTACTTCACAGAGCCGTTGGATACCTACTACCTCCCTACTGATTGGCCGCATTACCCTTCTCCGCTAACTCTGTAAGCCGCTTCGCAGTTCTACGAGTAACATGGGGCCAAAACACCTCTCCGGCTTCATGAAAAGGGCGTCATTCCTGATGACACAGTGGACCACGGCACTGCTGCTATGCATCCGTGCTCACGAATGCCGCTTGTACAGGTGCTGCGTTTCCTGGGCCCGCTACCGAGTCCACCCTATTGCCTGGACGGGACCAAAATGAACGTCTGGGGGAGCGGCGCTGCAGCCGACTTCACAAAGCCGTTGGATACCTACTCCCTGGCAACAGATTGGCCGCATTGCACTTCTCCGCTAACTCTAGAAGCCGGTTCGCTGTTCGTCGAGCAAATGGGGCCAAATCACCTATCCGGCTTCTTCAAAAGGGCGTCATTCCTGCAGACACAGTGGGCCACGAAACTGCTGCTATGCATCCGTGCTCACGAAGGCTGCTTGTACAGGTGCTGCTGCTGCTTTTCCTACGCCAGCTACCGAGTCGACCATAATGCCCGGACGGGACCAAAATGAACGTTTGGGAGAGTGGCGCTGCAGCACCGTTCACAGAGCCGTTAGATACCTGCTCCCTACGGATTGGCCGCATTACCCTTCACCACTAACTCTGGAAGCCGCTTCGCAGTTCGTCGAGCAACATGAGGACAAATCACCTATCCGGCTTCTTGAAAAGGCCGTCATTCCTGATGACACAGTGGACCACGACACTGCTGCTATGCAACCGTGGTCACGAGTACCGCTTGTACAGGTGCTGCTTTTTCTGGGCCAACTTCCGAGTCCACCCTATTGCCTGGACAAGACCAAAATGAACGTCTGGGAGAGCGGCGCTGCAGCCTACTTCACAGAGCCATTGGATACCTACTCCCTGTCTATAGAGATGCCGCATTACCCTTCACCGTTATCTCTGGAAGCCGCTTCGCAGTTCTTCGAGCAAATGGGGCCAAATCACCAATCCGGCTTCTTCAAAAGGCCATTATTCCTGCTGAGACTGTGGACCCCGACACTGCTGCTATGCATCGTGCTCACGAATGCCGCTTACAAAGGCCAGCTACCGAAGTCGACCCTATTGACTGGACAGGACCAAAAAGAACGTCTGGGAGAGCGACGCTGCAGCCTACTTCATAGAGCCGTTGGATACCTACTCCCTCCCTACGGATTGGCAACATTACCCTTCACCGCTAACTCTGGAAGCCGCTTCGCAGTTCGTCGAGCAACATGGGGCCAAATCACCTATCCGGCTTCTTGAAAAGGGCGTCATTCCTGCTAACACTGTGGACCACGACACTGCTGCTATGCATCCGTGCACACGAATGCCGCTTGTAAACGTGCTGCTGCTGCTTCTCCTGGGCGAGCTACCAAAGTCGACACTATTGCCTGGACGGGACCACAATGAAGGTCTGGGAGAGCGGCGCTGCAGCCTACTTCACAGAGCCGTTGGATACCTACTCCCTCCCTACAGATTGGCCATATTTCCCTTCACCGCTAACTCTGGAAGCCGCTTCGCAGTTCGTCGAGCAACATGGGGCCAAATCACCTATCCGGCTTCTTGAAAAGGGCGTCATTGCTGCTGACACTGTGGACCCCGATACTGCTGCTATGCATCCGGGCTCACGAATGCCGCTTGTACAGGTGCTGCTTTTCCTGGGCACGATACCGAGTCCACGCTATTGCCTGGACGGGACCAAAATGAACGTCTGGGAGAGCGGCGCTGCAGCCTACTTCACAGAGCTGTTGGATACCTACTCCCTGGCAACAGATTGGCCGCATTACCCTTCACCACTAACTCTGGAAGCCGCTTCGCAGTTCGTCGAGCAAATGGGGCCAAATCACCTATCCGGCTTCTTCAAAAGGGCGTCATTCCTGCAGACACTGTGGGCCACGAAACTGCTGCTATGCATCCGTGCTCACGAAGGCCGCTTGTACAGGTGCTGCTGCTGCTTTTCCTCGGCCAGCTACCGAGTCGACCCTAATGCCTGGACGGGACCAAAATGAACGTCTGGGAGAGCGGCGCTGCAGCCTACTTCACAGAGCCGTTGGATACCTACTCCTCTACGGATTGGCCGCATTACCCTTCACCGCTAACTCTGGAAGCCGCTTCGCAGTTCGTCGAGCAACATGGGGCCAAATCACCTATCCGGCTTCTTGAAAAGGCCGTCATTCCTGCTGACACTGTGGACCACGACACTGCTGCTATGCATCCGTGCTCACGAATGCCGCTTGTACAGGTGCTGCTGCTGCTTTTCCTGGGTCAGCTACCGAGTCCACCCTATTGCCTGGGCGGGACCAATATGAACGTCTGGGAGAGCGGCGCTGCAGCCTACTTCACAGAGCCGTTGTATACCTACTCCCTCCTTACGAACTGACCGCATTAAGCTCCACCGCTAACACTGGAAGCCGCTTCGCAGCTCGACGAGCAAGATGAGGCCAAATCACCTATCCGGCTTCTTGAACATTGCGTCATTCCTGCTGGCACTGAGGACCACGAAACTGCTGCTGCGCATCCGTGCTCACGATCGCCGCTTGTACAGGTGCTGCTGCTGCTTTTCCTGGGCCAGCTATCGAAGTCGACCCTATTGCCTGGACGGGACCAAAATGAACGTCTGGGTGAGCGGCGCTGAAGCCTACTTCACAGAGCCGTTGGATACCTACTACCTCCCTACTGATTGGCCGCATTACCCTTCTCCGCTAACTCTGTAAGCCGCTTCGCAGTTCTACGAGTAACATGGGGCCAAAACACCTCTCCGGCTTCATGAAAAGGGCGTCATTCCTGATGACACAGTGGACCACGGCACTGCTGCTATGCATCCGTGCTCACGAATGCCGCTTGTACAGGTGCTGCGTTTCCTGGGCCCGCTACCGAGTCCACCCTATTGCCTGGACGGGACCAAAATGAACGTCTGGGGGAGCGGCGCTGCAGCCGACTTCACAAAGCCGTTGGATACCTACTCCCTGGCAACAGATTGGCCGCATTGCACTTCTCCGCTAACTCTAGAAGCCGGTTCGCTGTTCGTCGAGCAAATGGGGCCAAATCACCTATCCGGCTTCTTCAAAAGGGCGTCATTCCTGCAGACACAGTGGGCCACGAAACTGCTGCTATGCATCCGTGCTCACGAAGGCTGCTTGTACAGGTGCTGCTGCTGCTTTTCCTACGCCAGCTACCGAGTCGACCATAATGCCCGGACGGGACCAAAATGAACGTTTGGGAGAGTGGCGCTGCAGCACCGTTCACAGAGCCGTTAGATACCTGCTCCCTACGGATTGGCCGCATTACCCTTCACCACTAACTCTGGAAGCCGCTTCGCAGTTCGTCGAGCAACATGAGGACAAATCACCTATCCGGCTTCTTGAAAAGGCCGTCATTCCTGATGACACAGTGGACCACGACACTGCTGCTATGCAACCGTGGTCACGAGTACCGCTTGTACAGGTGCTGCTTTTTCTGGGCCAACTTCCGAGTCCACCCTATTGCCTGGACAAGACCAAAATGAACGTCTGGGAGAGCGGCGCTGCAGCCTACTTCACAGAGCCATTGGATACCTACTCCCTGTCTATAGAGATGCCGCATTACCCTTCACCGTTATCTCTGGAAGCCGCTTCGCAGTTCTTCGAGCAAATGGGGCCAAATCACCAATCCGGCTTCTTCAAAAGGCCATTATTCCTGCTGAGACTGTGGACCCCGACACTGCTGCTATGCATCGTGCTCACGAATGCCGCTTACAAAGGCCAGCTACCGAAGTCGACCCTATTGACTGGACAGGACCAAAAAGAACGTCTGGGAGAGCGACGCTGCAGCCTACTTCATAGAGCCGTTGGATACCTACTCCCTCCCTACGGATTGGCAACATTACCCTTCACCGCTAACTCTGGAAGCCGCTTCGCAGTTCGTCGAGCAACATGGGGCCAAATCACCTATCCGGCTTCTTGAAAAGGGCGTCATTCCTGCTAACACTGTGGACCACGACACTGCTGCTATGCATCCGTGCACACGAATGCCGCTTGTAAACGTGCTGCTGCTGCTTCTCCTGGGCGAGCTACCAAAGTCGACACTATTGCCTGGACGGGACCACAATGAAGGTCTGGGAGAGCGGCGCTGCAGCCTACTTCACAGAGCCGTTGGATACCTACTCCCTCCCTACAGATTGGCCATATTTCCCTTCACCGCTAACTCTGGAAGCCGCTTCGCAGTTCGTCGAGCAACATGGGGCCAAATCACCTATCCGGCTTCTTGAAAAGGGCGTCATTGCTGCTGACACTGTGGACCCCGATACTGCTGCTATGCATCCGGGCTCACGAATGCCGCTTGTACAGGTGCTGCTTTTCCTGGGCACGATACCGAGTCCACGCTATTGCCTGGACGGGACCAAAATGAACGTCTGGGAGAGCGGCGCTGCAGCCTACTTCACAGAGCTGTTGGATACCTACTCCCTGGCAACAGATTGGCCGCATTACCCTTCACCACTAACTCTGGAAGCCGCTTCGCAGTTGTTCGAGCAAATGGGGCCAAATCACCTATCCGGCTTCTTCACAATGGCGTTATTCCAGCTGACACTGTGGGCTACGACTCCGCTGCTATGCATCCGTGCTCACGAATGCCGCTTGTACGGGTGCTGCTGCTGCTTTTCCTCGGCCAGCTACCGAAGTCGACCCTATTGCCTGGACGGGACCAAAATGAACGTCTGGGTGAGCGGCGCTGAAGCCTACTTCACAGAGCCGTTGGGTACCTACTACCTCCCTACTGATTGGCCGCATTACCCTTCTCCGCTAACTCTGTAAGCCGCTTCGCAGTTCTACGAGTAACATGGGGCCAAAACACCTCTCCGGCTTCTTGAAAAGGCCGTCATTCCTGATGACACAGTGGACCACGACACTGCTGCTATGCATCCGTGCTCACGAATGCCGCTTGTACAGGTGCTGCGTTTCCTGGGCCCGCTACCGAGTCCACCCTATTGCCTGGACGGGACCAAAATGAACGTCTGGGAGAGCGGCGCTGCAGCCTACTTCACAAATCCGTTGGATACCTACTCCCTGGCAACAGATTGGCCGCATTACACTTCTCCGCTAACTCTAGAAGCCGGTTCGCTGTTCGTCGAGCAAATGGGGCCAAATCACCTATCCGACTTCTTCAAAAGGGCGTCATTCCTGCAGACACTGTGGGCCACGAAACTGCTGCTATGCATCCGTGCTCACGAAGGCTGCTTGTACAGGTGCTGCTGCTGCTTTTCCTACGCCAGCTATCGAAGTCGATCGTGTTGTCTGGACGGGACCAGAATGAACGTCTGGGAGAACGGCGCTACAGCCTACTTCATTGAGCCGTTGGATACCTACTCTGTCCCTACGGAAGGGCCACAATAAGCTTCCCCGCTAACTCTGGAAGCCTCTTCGCCGTTCATCGAGCAACATGGGGCCAAATCCCCTATCTGGCTTCTTGAAAAGGGCGTCAATCCTGCGGACACTGTGGACCACGACAGTGCTGCTATGCATGCGTGCTCACGAATGCCGCATGTACAGGCGCTGCTGCTGCTTTTCCTGGGCCAGCTACCGAAGTCGACCCTATTGTCTGGACGGGACCAAAATGAACGCCTGGGTGAGCGGCGCTGCAGCCTGCTTCACAGCGCCGTTATATACCTACTCCCTCCCTACGGATTGTCCGCATTACCCCTCACCGCTAACTCTGGAAGCCGCTACGCAGTTCGTCGAGAGACATGGGGCCAAAACACCTATCCTGCTTCTTGAAAAGGGCGTCATTCCTGATGACATTGTGGACGACGACACTGCTGCTATGCAACCGTGGTCACGAGTACCGCATGTACAGGTGCTGCTTTTTCTGGTTCAACTTCCGAGTCCACCCTATTGCCTGGACAAGACCAAAATGAACGTCTGGGAGAGCGGCGCTGCAGCCTACTTCACAGAGCCGTTGGATACCTACTCCCTGTCTATGGAGATGCCGCATTACCCTTCACCGTTATCTCTGGAAGCCGCTTCGCAGTTCTTCGAGCAAATGGGGATAATCACCAATCCGGCTTCTTCAAAAGGCCATTATTTATGCTGAGACTGTGGACCCCGACACTGCTGCTATGCATCGTGCTCACGAATGGCGCTTACAAAGGCCAGCTACCGAAGTCGACCCTATTGACTGGACAGGACCAAAAAGAACGTCTGGGAGAGCGGCGCTGCAGCGTACTTCACAGAGCCGTTGTATACCTACTCCCTCCTTACGGACTGACCGCATTAACCTCTACCGCTAACTCTGGAAGCCGCTTCGCAGTTCGACGAGCAACATGAGGCCCAATCACCTATTCGGCTTCTTGAACATTGCGTCATTCCTGCTGGCACTGTGGACCACGAAACTGCTGCTGCGCATCCGTGCTCACGATTGCCGCTTGTACAGGTGCTGCTGCTGCTTTTCCTGGGCCAGCTATCGAAGTCGATCGTGTTGTCTGGACGGGACCAGAATGAACGTCTGGGAGAACGGCGCTACAGCCTACTTCATTGAGCTGTTGGATACCTACTCCCTCCCTACGGAAGGGCCATATTACCCTTCACCGCTAACTCTGGAAGCCGCTTCGCAGTTCGTCGAGCAACATGGGGCCAAATCACCTATCCGGCTTCTTGAAAAGGGCGTCATTGCTGCTGACACTGTGGGCCACGAAACTGCTGCTATGCATCCGTGCTCACGAAGGCCGCTTGTACAGGTGCTGCTGCTGCTGCTTTTCCTACGTAAGCTACCGAGTCGACCCTAATGCCCGGACGAGACCAAAATGAACGTTTGGGAGAACATCGCTGCAGCCCAGTTCACAGAGCCGTTAAATACCTACTCCCTACGGATTGGCCGCATAACCCTTCACCACTAACTCTGGAAGCCGCTTCGCAGTTCGTCGAGCAACATGAGGCCCAATCACCTATTCGGCTTCTTGAACATTGCGTCATTCCTGCCGGCACTGTGGACCACGAAACTGCTGCTGCGCATCCGTGCTCACGATTGCCGCTTGTACAGGTGCTGCTGCTGCTTTTCCTGGGCCAGCTATCGAAGTCGATCGTGTTGTCTGGACGGGACCAGAATGAACGTCTGGGAGAACGGCGCTACAGCCTACTTCATTGAGCTGTTGGATACCTACTCCCTCCCTACGGAAGGGCCAATATAAGCTTCACCGCTAACTCTGGATGCCTCTTCGCCGTTCATCGAGCAACATGGGGCCAAATCCCCTATCTGCCTTCTTGAAAAGGGCGTCAATCCTGCTGACACTGTGGACCACGACAGTGCTGCTATGCATCCGTGCTCACGAATGCCGCATGTACAGGTGCTGCTGCTGCTTTTCCTGGGCCAGCTTCCGAAGTCGACCCTATTGCCTGGACAAGACCAACATGAACGTCTGATAGACCGGTGCTGCAGTCTACTTCACAGAGCTGTTTGATACATACTCCATGTCTGCGGATTGGCCGCATTACCCTTCACCGTTAACTCTGGAAGCAGCTTCGCAGTTCTTTGAGCAAATGGGGCCAAATCACCTATCCGGCTTCTTCAAAAGTGCGTCATTCCAGCTTACACTGTGGAACACGACTCTGCTGCTATGCATCCGTGCTCAGGAATGCCGCTTGTACAGGTGCTATTGCTGCTGCTTTTCCTGTGCTAGCTACCCAGTCAACCCTAATGCCTGGCCGGGACTAAAATGAACGTCTGGGAGAGGGGCGCTGCAGCCCAGTTCACAGAGCTTTTGGATACCTACTCCCTCTCTACGGATTGGCCGCATTACTCTTCGCCGCTAGCTCTCGAAGCCGCTCGCAGTTCGTCGCGCAAGAAGGGGCCAAACCACCTATCCGGCTTCTTGAAAAGGGCATCGTTCCTGCCCACACTGCTGCTATGCATCCGTGCTCACGTATGCCGTTTGTACAGGAGCTGCTGCTGCTTTTCCTGAGCCAGCTACCGAATCGACACTAATTTTTTCACGGGACCAAAAATAACGTCTGGAAGAGCGGCGCTGCAGCCGAGTTCACAGAGCCGTTGGATACCTACTCCCTGTCTACGGATTGGCCACATTCCACTTCACCGCCAACTCTGTAAGCCGCTTCGCAGTTCAACGAGCAACATGGGGCCAAATCACCTCTCCGGCTTCTTGAAAAGGGCGTCATTCCTGATGACACAGTGGACCACGACACTACTGCTATGCATCCGTGCTCACGAATGCCGCTTGTACAGTTGCTGCTGCTGCTTTTCCTGGGCCAGCTACCGAGTCGACCATAATGCCTGGACGGGAAAAAATGAACGTCTGGGAGAGGGGCTCTGCAGCGCAGTTCTCAGAACCATTGGATACCTACTCCCTCCCTACGGATTGGCCGCATTACTCTTCACCGCTAGCTTTCGAAGCCGTTCGCAGTTCGTCGCGCAACAAGAGGCCAAACCACCTATCCGGCTTCTTGAAAAGGGCATCGTTCCTGGTGACACTGTTGCTATGCATCCGTGCTCACGAATGCCGCTTTTACAGGTGCTGCTGCTGCTTTTCCTGGGCCAGCTACCGAAGTCGATCGTATTGCCTGGGCAGGACCAAAAAGAACGTCTGGGAGAGCGGCGCTGCAGCCTACTTCACAGAGCCGTTGAATACCTACTCCCTCCCTACGGATTGGCCACATTACACTTCACAGCTGACTCTGGAAGCCGCTTCGCAGTTCGTCGAGCAACATGGGGCCAAATCACCTATCCGGCTTCTTGGAAAGGGCCTCAATCTTGCTGACACTGTGGACCACGACACTGCTGCTATGCATCCGTGCTCACGAATGCCGCTTGTACAGGTGCTGCTGCCGCTGCTTTTCCTGGGCCAGCTACCGAGTCGACCCTAATGCCGTGACGGGGAAAAATGAACGTCTGGGAGAGGGGCGCTGCAGCCCAGTTCACAGAGCCGTTGGATACCTACTCCCTCCCTACGGATTGGCCGCATTACTCTTCACCGCTAGCTCTCGAAGCCGTTCGCTGTTCGTCGCGCAAGAAGGGGCCAAACCACCTATCCGGCTTCTTGAAAAGGGCATCGTTCCTGCCCACACTGCTGCTATGCATCCGTGCTCACGTATGCCGCTTGTACAGGAGCTGCTGCTGCTTTTCCTGGGCCAGCTACCGAATCGACACTAATGCCTTCACGGGACCAAAAAGAACGTCTGGAAGAGCGGCGCTGCAGCTGAGTTCACAGAGCCGTTGGATAACTACTCCCTGTCTGCGGATTGGCCACATTACCCTTCACCGTTAACTCTGGAAGCCGCTTCGCAGTTCTTTGAGCAAATGGGGCCAAATCACCTCTCCGGATTCTTCAAAAGGGCGTCATTTCAGCTGACACTGTGGGCCACGACTCTGCTGCTATGCATCCGTGCTCACGAATGCCGCTTGTACAGGTGCTGCTGCTGCTTTTCCTGGGCCAGCTACCGAGTCGACCCTAATGCCTGGACGGGACAAAAATGAACGTCTGGGACAGGGGCGCTGCAGCCCAGTTCACAGAGCCGTTGGATACCTACTGCCTCCTTACGGATTGGCCGCATTACTCTTCACCGCTAGCTCTCCAAGCCGCTTCGCAGCTCGTCGCGCAACAAGGGGCCAAACCACCTATCCTGCTTCTTGAAAAGGGCGTCATTCCTGATGACACAGTGGATCACGACACTGCTGCTATGCATCCGTGCTCACGAATTCCGCTTGTACAGATGCTGCTTTTCCTGGGCCAGCTACCGAGTTCACCCTATTGCCTGGACAAGACCAAAATGAACGTCTGGGAGACCGGTGCTGCAGCCTACTTCACAGAGCCGTTGGATACCTACTCCCTGTATACGGATTGGCCGCATTACCCTTCACCGTTAACTCTGGAAGCCGCTTCGCAGTTCTTTGAGCAAATGGGGCCCAATCACCTATCCGGCTTCTTCAAAAGTGCGTCATCATCATCATCATCATCATCATCATTTATTAACCCTTAAGGGTCCCGTCAGGGACATTACATAAGGGGGGGGGGGTGGTACAGGGGTGTTCAGCCGTCATACATGAATATAAATAGAATGAATATAAATATAGAAGGAATATAAAAATACAGAAAAATATAGAAAATATAGAATAGGAAAAAAAAGTAGAACAAGACGAAACAAGACAGAAGTAACAAATTCAAATAATCACGTCATGACAGAGTGTAGCAGAAATATAAACAAAAAAAATTGCAACTTTGGAAGTAGCACAGGATGGCCAGTTAGCAGGGCTTGGAAGCTGGCATAGGGTGCAGGAAAAAATTATTTGTCGTTGAGATGGTCGATTAGGAGCTGTCTGAATCTGGAAGGATTAGTCTCAATGATAATGTGTTCGGGGAGGTTATTCCAGCTTTCTATAGCACTGGGAAGGAAAGATTTATTGAAATAATTGGTGGAGCCGTGCAAACACTGTATGCTTAGGAGTTAAATAAACGACGAGATGATCGTACCGGAGCTCGTAGAAGGTTTTCTCGAAGTGCTGGAAAGTTAAAGTACAGTTTGTGAAAATACAAAGAATTGAAGTTTTCCTGCGAAAGGCTAATGACTTGATGCCGAGGGATGATTTCAACGCTGTGGTGCTGCGCTGAGATTTATACTGTGAGGTGATGAAGCGTGCTGCCCGATTCTGGATGGCTTCGAGTGAATCTATCAAGTAGGCTTGGTGAGGATTCTATATTGTTGAGGCGTATTCTAGTTTAGTTCGAATGTACGTTTCATATGCTAGTTGTCTGGTGGCTGCCGTGGACATGGAAAGTGATCGCCTGATGAATCCGAGTGATCTGGAGGCACTAGCACATAGTTTCGTGATGTGATTAGCCCAGGTTAGGTTGGTTGTTATCTCGATGCCGAGGTACCGGTATGAATTAGTTTGAGACAGCGCTATGGAGTTCAGGGAGTACGAAAAATGAGGAATCGAACGTTTACGTGAGATGTGCATGAACTTACATTTAGAAACGTTGAGCTGCATTAGCCAGTCGGAACACCACTTCTGAATTCGGCTTAGGTCATCCTGTAATAATTACTGATCACTGCTATTGTTGATGCGGCGATAAATGACGCAGTCATCCGCAAAGAGACGGACAGATGATAAAATACCAGATGGCAAATCGTTGATGAAGATTAAAAAGAGTAATGGAGCAAGAACCGATCCTTGGGGAACCCCGGAGATTACTCTAGTAGTTTGAGATGCATGACTGCCGATGACGGTGAATTGCAAGCGGTTGGTTAAGAAACAGTGGATCCAGGATAAGACAAGCGGGTCAAATGACAGAGCTGAGAGTTTGGAAAATAGACGCTGGTGAGGGACGCGATCGAATGCCTTGGCGAAATCTAAATAAATTATATCGGTTTGGAAGGCGGAGTCTAGATTTAGGTGAAGATCAGTTGTAAGTTCGAACAGCTGAGTTTCGCACGAAAAACCTGCCCTGAAACCATGCTGATTGGGAAAGAAGAAACGGTTGTGGTCAAGGTGAGATGCGATGTGCGAGTATATTATATGTTCGAAAAGTTTACAAGAGATACATGTCAGTGAAATTGGTCGATAATTTGAGGGGTCGGAGCGATCTGCAGCTTTGAAAACTGGGACAACTTTGCTTAATTTCCAGTCGTCTGGAATCTGACTAGTGTTAAGAGACTGGGCAAAAATGAGTTGTAAGATTTGGCTCGTGAAATATTTAGTTGCTTTAAAAGTCTTAGCAGGGAGGTTGTCTGGTCCAGGGGAAGTGGATATCTTTAGATTATCTATGAGTTTTAAAGTTCCCTCTGCTGTGATGGTAACAGGTGGCATAGGTGCATAGTTTAGACTTGGCACGGAAACAATGCTTGCTGTTGGCTCCTGGGTAAATACGGACGTGAAATAGGAATTCATGACGTCGGAGCGCTCGGAAATTGGGACATCGGAGCCGTCTCGTGCCTTCAGGGAAATATTGCGCGAACTGTTTTTATTGGGCGTGAGCAAGTTCCAAAACTTCTTGTGGTTTACCCGCATTATCTCAATGAGATCGTGACAGTAGAATTTTCGTTTTGAAGATCGTAATAACTGCGTGTATTCGTGCAGACTTGCAAGGTATTTGTCCCACTTCCTAGCGCATCCTGATTTCTTTGCGTTACGGAATAGGCGTTTTTTCTTTCGCGACAACTTCCTCATCGCATTTGAGTACCATGGTTTATTGGCATCCCCAAGAATGCAGATGAGCGGGACGTAAGCTTCTATAAGCGATAACATTTTCTCTTTAAATAGACACCAGTTGTTATTCACGGATCTGCTATGTATGGAAATTTGAAACGTCTGAAGAAATTCTTCAAGGTGGGAGTTAATGCTTGGGAAATCGGCCTTAGAATAATCACGGATGTATTTAACAGACGGTTGGCGTATAGGAATTTCAATGGACAGGTTGAAAGTTATGATACAGTGATCACTTAGACCACTAGTACACGAAAGCGATTGAACTAATTCTGGATTGGATACAAGGACGAGGTCTAGTATGTTTGAGCCTCGAGTTGGTGCACACACTGTTTGGGTAAGGTTAAACGTAAGGACCAGATCCAAGAAATATTTTGATGGACGAGATGACGCAGTCAAGTTATCCCAATCGATGTCTGGAAAATTGAAGTCGCCACAGAGTATGAAGTTGGCATGAGAGAATCTAGACTGCAAATCTTCAATAACAGAGTGAAGGTCGCTTATGAAGGAAGGATCCGTATCGGGGGCTCGATAGCATGCAATTAGAATGTTGGTGCAAGAGGAAAAATTAAATTTGATGCAGAGTATTTCGCTATGGCAATTGATATCAACTGGGGTTGAAGAAAGGCTTGTTTTCACCAGAGCGAGAATGCCGCCTCCCCGACGACCATCTCTGTCTCGCCGGTAGGAGTGAAACGATTGATTGTCGTGCAAAAGTTCGATATCATCTATATCGAATGTTAGCCAGGATTCAGTGAATAATGCGATGTCAGTGCTGTGGTCGTCGAGAAGCGCCTCAACCGATTCTTTTTTGGGCAGGTAACTCCGAATATTTGTCAGCAAAAGCGAAACATTATTGTAGGTATCGATTGAGCGATTGCGCTGTGAAGGATTGGAATGAGGCGATTGTGGGGGTCTCGGTGTTTTCAGTAATCGCTATGGTTTTAGTTCGACAACGGAATCCGTATCTGCATTATAAGTGAAAACCTTTTTGCCAATCAGAAGCTTGTCAAAACGAATCTTGAAAGAGGCGTTGTTCTGTTGACCATAAGTGAAAAGTTTCTTTCTAGCCACGCGTACCTTGGCTGAATAATCCTCGCGGATAGAAAACGATGTATCCTTCAGCTTCGGACCAGCAAGCAATATCCCTGATTTGTCTTTGAAATGCGTTAGCTTTACAATGATTGGGCGCTTTCTGCCTACCTCGAATCGACACAATCGATGCGCACGTTCGATCTGATGATTTTCAATTGAAATGTCAAGCTTGTCCGAGCAGAAAGAAACAACGCGTTCTTCAGATTGTGCCCAAGTTTCACCGAGATCGTCTGTGATTCCAAAGAACAATAAGTTCGAGCGGCGTAAGCGATTTTCGGCGTCATCGTACTTGGTCGTCAGCAGTTTGACGTCAGAAGAAAGTTTAGTCAAGTCCGGGGTAGCTTTAGATGCGGCATCATTTTCAGGGTTGTTTTCAACAATTTTTTCCGGTACTTCGACGCGTGATGAGAGTCGACGCACAGAGTCTTCAATGGTTGTTTGTGTCGGCCTGATCAAGGCGAGCTCAGAAAGTATAGTGTTCTGGCTCGATTCTAGGCGTAATATGGCCTGTGAGATAGATTCGAGGGTCGGAGGGGCATCGTGTTCGGTAGGACCTGGGTTTAGTTCGATATCTCCAGATAAAATGAGCAAAAGAGAAGCAAAATGGGCGTGAAGACAAAAGGAGGAGGCAATACATAACAATCTATGGCAAAAGACAATGGCGTCTTTGGCGTCTTTAGGGCACGACACCGCTAGCAGGAAGCGATCACTAGTGCGAAAACATGTGGCACAGGGTAGGTAACTATCCTGCAGTAGAAGGAAAGGCGTCTGCATGACCGGTTGATATGCGGTGTCGTGCCCCAAATGGCTCCAGCGGCGCAGCGGCTTTTGTAGTCGGGGAACTTCCGCGCTGGTACTGGCACCACGTTGCCAGATGATGATCCTGTTCACCGCCGGAAGCAACGGATGCAGGTGAAGTTCGTCGTCTGCGTGGTAGCTCGTAGACTCAACTGGCAGCCAGGCGGATTCTTCGGCGCCGCGCACAGCAGGGGGTCGCAAACGGAAAACGTTGAAAGGTGTGGTGGGGATGGTCCAGGATAAGATAGCCTGCATTAGAAGGAAAGGCGTCTGCATGACCGGTTGATATGCGGTGTCGTGCCGCTTACTCTGTGGGCCACGACTCTGCTGCTATGCATCCGTGCTCAGGAATGCCGCTTGTACAGGTGCTATTGCTGCTGCTTTTCCTGTGCCCGCTACCGAGTCAACCCTAATGCCTGGACGGGACAAAAATGAACGTCTGAGAGAGGGGCGCTGCAGCCCAGTTCACAGAGCCGTTGGATACCTACTGCCTCCTTACGGATTGGCCGCATTACTCTTCACCGCTAGCTCTCCAAGCCGCTTCACAGCTCGTCGCGCAACAAGGGGCCAAACAACCTATCCGGCTTCTTGAAAAGGGCGTTGCTCCTGCTGACACTGCTGCTATGCATCCGTGCTCGCGAATGCCGCATGTACAGGTGCTGCGGCGCTTTTCCTGGGCCAGCTGCCGAATCGACCCTAATGCCTTTACGGGACCAAAAAGAACGTCTGGAAGAGCGGCGCTGCAGCTGAGTTCACAGAGCCGTTGGATACCTACTCCCTGTCTACGGATTGGCCACATTACCCTTCACCGCTTACTCTGGAAGCCGCTTTGCAGTTCGACGAGCCACATGTGGCCAAATCGCCCATCCGGCTTCTTGAAAACGGCGTTGCTCCTGCTGACACTGCTGCTATGCATCCGTGCTCACGTATGCCGCTTGTACAGGTGCTGCTGCTGCTTTTCCTGGGCCAGCTACCGAATCGACCCTTATGCCTTTACGGGACAAAAAGAACGTCTGGAAGAGCGGCGCTGCAGCCTACTTCACAGAGCCTTTGGATACCTACTACCTGTCTACGGATTGGCCGCATTACTTTTCACCGTTAACTCTGGAAGCCGCTTCGCAGTTCTTTGAGCAAATGGGGCCAAATCACCTCTCCGGCTTCTTCAAATGGGCGTCATTTCAGCTGACACTGTGGGCCACGACTCTGCTGCTATGCATCCGTGCTCACGAATGCCGCTTGTACAGGTGCTGCTGCTGCTGCTGCTTTTCCTGGGCCAGCTACCGAGTCGACCCTAATGCCTGGACGGGACAAAAATGAACGTCTGGGACAGGGGCGCTGCAGCCTACTTCACAGAGCCGTTGGATACCTACACCCTCCCTACGGATTGGCCACATTACCCTTCACTGCTAACTCTCGAAGCCGCTTCGCAGTTCAATGAGCAACATCGGGACAAATCACCTCTCCAGCTTCTTGAAAAGGGCGTCATTCCTGATGACACAGTGGACCACGACACTGCTGCTATGCATCCGTGCTGACGAATGCCGCTTGTACAGGTGCTGCGTTTCCTGGGCCCGCTACCGAGTCCACCCTATTGCCTGGACGGGACCAAAATGAACGTCTGGGAGAGCGGCGCTGCAGCCTACTTCACAAAGCCGTTGGATACCTACTCCCTGGCAACAGATTGGCCGCATTACCCTTCACCGCTAACTCTAGAAGCCGGTTCGCTGTTCGTCGAGCAAATGGGGCCAAATCACCTATCCGGCTTCTTCAAAGGGCGTCATTCCTGCAGACACTGTGGGCCACGAAACTGCTGCTATGCATCCGTGCTCACGAAGGCTGCTTGTACAGGTGCTGATGCTGCTTTTCCTACGCCAGCTACCGAGTCGACCATAATGCCCGGACGGGACCAAAATGAACGTTTGGGAGAGTGGCGCTGCAGCCCAGTTCACTGAGCCGTTAGATACCTACTCCCTACGGATTGGCCGCATTACCCTTCACCACTAACTCTGGAAGCCGCTTCGCAGTTCGTCGAGCAACATGAGGCCAAATCACCTATCCGGCTTCTTGAAAAGGCCGTCATTCCTGCTGACACTGCGGACCCCGACACTGCTGCTATGCATCCGTGCTCACGAATGCTGCTTGTACAGGGTTCTGCTTCCTTTTTTCCTGGGTCAGCTACCGAGTCGACCCTATTGCCTGGGCGGGACCAATATGAACGTCTGGGAGAGCGGCGCTGCAGCCTACTTCACAGAGCCGTTGTATACCTACTCCCTCCCTACGTACTGACCGCATTAACCTCCACCGCTAAGCTCTGGAAGCCTCTTCGCAGTTCGACGAGCAACATGGGGCCAAATCACCTATCCGGCATCTTGAAAAGGGCGTCATTCCTGCAGACACTGTGGACCACGACACTGCTGCTATGCATCCGTGCTCACGAATGCCGCTTGTACAGGGTTCTGCTTCCTTTTTTCCTGGGTCAGCTACCGAGTCGACCCTATTGCCTGGGCGGGACCAATATGAACGTCTGGGAGAGCGGCGCTGCAGCCTACTTCACAGAGCCGTTGTATACCTACTCCCTCCCTACGTACTGACCGCATTAACCTCCACCGCTAACTCTGGAAGCCTCTTCGCAGTTCGACGAGCAACATGGGGCCAAATCATCTATCCGGCTTCTTGATAATGGCGTCATTCCTGCTTGCACTGTGGACCACGAAACTGCTGCTGCGCATCCGTGCTCACGATTGCCGCCTGTACATGCGCTGCTGCACCTTTTCTTGGGCCAGCTACCGAAGTCGACCCCATTGTCTGGACGGGACCAAAATGAACGTCTCGGAGAGCGGCGCTGCAGACTATTTCACAGAGCCGTTAGATAACTACTCCCTCCCTACGGATTGGCCGCATTACCCTTCATCGCTAACGCTGGAAGCCGCTTCGCAGTTCGTCGAGCAGCATGGGGCCAAATCACCTATCCGGCTTCTTGAAAAGCGTGCCATTCTTGCTGGCACTGTGGACCACGACACTGCTGCTTTGTATCCGTGCTCACGAATTCCGCTTGTACAGGTGCTACTACTGCTTTTCCTGTTCCAGCTAAAGAGTCGACCCTATTGCCTGGAATGGACCAAAATGAACGTCTGGGCGAGCGGCGCAGCAGCCTACTTCACAGAGCCGTTGGATTCCTACTCCTTTCTCATGAGAAGGACAAACTATGGAATGATTATAAACAAGACGTCGAGAAGCTTGCCTTGAAAGAGCAGAATAGGGCACATCGTAATAAGCTTACTGCTATGCTGAGGCAAGCAATGAATCAATATTTTTCTGCTGAGTTTTCTAGGTGTAGCAGCAATACGAGGAAAACTTGGAGTCTATTAAACGAATTATTAGGTAGAAAGAAGAAATCTAATTTGTATGAGAAGTTGCTCTGTACTTTTCTGAAAGCAGATCCTTCGACCATTGCAAATTCTTTTAATGATGCGTTTGTATCATCCATTAGGGAACTTAAAAAACAAACTGTTTTTTGTACAATTCAATACCAAGGCAAGAAAACAATTAATTCTGTTGCTTTTCCTCCTGTTGATCAAGATGAGTTGTGGAACCTTATTAGGACGCTACCAGAGAGCAAACCACCAGGCTACGATAAGATTAGACTGGGTGCTTTGCGAAACAAATACTCTAAACTTAAAGATGTACTTTTACATACACTTAATGGGTGTTTCAAGACCGGAGAAATACCATCAGGTCTGAAGATCTCAGTACTATGATCCATCTACAAGTCGGGAAAAAAGACAGATCAAACAAATTACAGACCAATTGCCATACTTCCAGTCATTAGCATCCTGATGGAAAAAATTCTGCACCAATATGTGACATGTTTTTGTGAGAAGTATTCTTGTTTGAGTACTACACACTATGGTTTCCGTCGTAATATTGGTGCGGTTGAGCTTCTCGAAGATTGCTGTGATTTTATCAATGGTAACTTGGATGTTAATCAGTGTGTTTTTGGATTATTTTTGGATTTATCGAAAGCATTCGATAGCGTGGAGCACTCTGTTTTGTTACGTAAGTTGGAAAGTATTGGATTCCGTGGTCCATACCAACAATTTTTTGCAACTTACCTTTCGCACCGTAAACAAGTAGTGAAAATTAAAGAATCATTTAGTACTTTTTCTCATATTCAGTACGGCGTTCCACAAGGTTCTGTTTTGGGACCCTTTTTGTTTAATGTTTATGTAAATGATATGGTTAATCTAACATTAAATGCAAAATTATTTCAGTATACTGATGATACAGCTTTAGTGATATCCCATGAATCAAGCCCACTCGCACTGAAATTACTTCAGTACGATATCAATAAAATAGTAGACTGGTTATCTGGAAATCAAATATACATAAACATAAACAAAACCGTGTTGATGTGTTTCAGAAAGCCGCACAAGAATGTTGATCTTGAACAGTCGGTTATTCTGCATGGTAGCAACAGTGCTAAATGCGAATTTTCGCCACTACCCTACTCGAACAGTGTTAAATATCTTGGCCTATATCTTGTTTCCAACTTGTGCTGGTCTTCCCAAATTGACTATTTATTTAAACGACTCCGTGCTCTTTCTGTGCAGCTTTATCGTATCAAATACACTACACCTATAAACTTGGGTGGGACTGTGTATAGATCTTTAGGAGAATCTATCCCTAGATACGGTGTTTCAGTGTATGGTTATTGTGCACCTTGTAAGATTAAGGAGGTAGATAGTTTCCTGTGCAGAATCTCCACTAATTTATTGTATGGCACGCCTTACGAGAAGTCCGACCATAACACCAGAATGGTTAAAGCAGGAGTTATTCCTCTGCATGACTTGTACTTGCTGGCGGTAGTTCTGAGAAACTACTTTTCAGCACAGTAAACAGCCAGATAAAAAAGCCAGAGTCGCTTAGGCACATAGCGCGTTATAAAGTTCCAAGGGTTTATACACATTATGGTAAAAGGACACGACAGTTATTATATACCCTACCACTTTAACAAAATACCTTCAAAGGTGTTTGATTGTGATTCATTGACGGTAGTGAAATCTGGACTGCAAGCTTGGTTTGAAAGTTTTAATGAAAGGAAATACTGAGTTGCTTTTTAATTTCTATCTTGTTTGTGTTCTATTTATTAACTCCAGATTTTCTTTGCGTTACATAATTATCAATCGCTAAATTTGTTAACTGAACTATATGTAATATTTTGGCTTTGTGTTATTGCTAATTGTTTTCGTCCTCTTCTTTTTGCATTGTAAATTGTGCAATTTCAGCGTTTTTTATTGACCTCAAGCTGTTGTGACTGCCGTGGCCCGCCAACGAGCGCTTGCGCTTCTGCGGGCACACGCTATGTACTGTATATACATTTCTTGCAATAAAATTCCTGTATTCCTGTATTCCCTACGGATTGGCCACATTACCCTTAACCGCTAACTCTGGAAGCCGCTTCGCAGTTCGACGAGCCACATGTGGCCAAATCACCCATCCGGCTTCTTGAAAAGGGCGTCATTCATTATGACTCAGTGGACCAAGACACTGCTGCTATGCATCCGTGCTCACGAATGCCGCTTGTACAGGTGCTGCTTTTCCTGGGCCAGCTACCGAGTCCACCCTATTGCCTGGACAAGACCAAAATGAACGTCTGGGAGACCGGTGCTGCAGCGTACTTCACAGAGCCGATGGATACCTACTTCATATCTACGGATTGGCCGCATTACCCTTAACCGTTAACTCTGGAAGCCGCTTCGCAGTTCTTCGAGCAAATGGGGCCAAATCACCTGTCCGGCTTCTTCAAAAGGGCGTCATTCCAGCTGACACTGGGCCACGGCTCTGCTGCTATGCATCCGTGCTCACGATTGCCGCTTGTACAGGTGCTGCTGCTGATTTTCCTGGGCCAGCTACCGAAGTCGACTCTATTGCCTGGACGGGACCAAAATGAACGTCTGGGTGAGCGGCGCTGCAGCCTACTTCACAGAGCCGTGAATACCTTCTCCCTCCCTACTGATTGGCCGCATTACCCTTCTCCGCTAACTCTGTAAGCCGCTTCGCAGTTCTACGAGTAACATGGGGCCAAAACACCTCTCCGGCTTCTTGAAAAGGGCGTCATTCCTAATGACACAGTGGACCACGACACTGCTGCTATGCATCCGTGCTCAGGAATGCCGCTTGTACAGGTGCTGCTTTTCCTGGGCCCACTTGAGTCCACCCTATTGCCTAGACGGGACCAAAATGAACGTCTGGGAGAGCGGCGCTGCAGTCTACTTCACAATGCCGTTGGATACCTACTCCCTGGCAACAGATTGGCCGCATTACCCTTCACCGCTAACTCTAGAAGCCGGTTCGCTGTTCGTCGAGCAAATGGGGCCAAATCACCTATCCGGCTTCTTCAAAAGGGCGTCATTCCTGCACACACTGTGGGCCACGAAACTGCTGCTATGCATCCGTGCTCACGAAGGCTGCTTCTACAGGTGCTCCTGCTGCTTTTCCTACGCCAGCTACCGAGTCGACCATAATGCCCGGACGGGACCAAAATGAACGTTTGGGAGAGTGGCGCTGCAGCCCAGTTCACAGAGCTGTTAGATACCTACTCCCTACGGATTGGCCGCATTACCCTTCACCACTAACTCTGGAAGCCGCTTCGCAGTTCGTCGAGCAACATGAGGCCAAATCACCTATCCGGCTTCTTGAAAAGGCCGTCATTCCTGCTGACACTGCGGACCCCGACACTGATGCTATGCATCCGTGCTCACGAATGCCGCTTGTAGAGGTGCTGCTGCTGCTTTTCCTGGGCCAGCTATCGAAGTCGATCGTGTTGTCTGGACGGGACCAGAATGAACGTCTGGGAGAACGGCGCTACAGCCTACTTCATTGAGCCGTTGGATACCTACTCTCTCCCTACGGAAGGGCCACAATAAGCTTCCCCGCTAACTCTGGAAGCCACTTCGCCGTTCATCGAGCAACATGGGGCCAAATCCCCTATCTGGCTTCTTGAAAAGGGCGTCAATCCTGCTGACACTGTGGACCACGACAGTGCTGCTATGCATCCGTGCTCACGAATGCCGCATGTACAGGTGCTGCTGCTGCTTTTCCTGGGCCAGCTATCGAAGTCGACCCTATTGCCTGGACGGGACCAAAATGAACGTCTGGGTGAGCGGCGCTGCAGCCTGCTTCACAGCGCCGTTATATACCTACTCCCTCCCTATGGATTGTCCGCATTACCCTTCACCGCTAACTCTGGAAGCCGCTACGCAGTTCGTCGAGAGACATGGGGCCAAAACACCTATCCTGCTTCTTGAAAAGGGCGTCATTCCTGATGACACAGTGGACCACGACACTGCTGCTATGCACCCGTGGTCACGAGTACCGCTTGTACAGGTGCTGCTTTTTCTGGGCCAACTTCCGAGTCCACCCTATTGCCTGGACAAGACCAAAATGAACGTCTGGGAGAGCGGCGCTGCAGCCAACTTCACAGAGCCGTTGGATACCTACTCCCTGTCTATCGAGATGCCGCATTACCCTTCACCGTTATCTCTGGAAGCCGCTTCGCAGTTCTTCGAGCAAATGGGGCCAAATCACCAATCCGGCTTCTTCAAAAGGCCATTATTCCTGCTGCGACTGTGGACCCCGACACTGCTGCTATGCATCGTGCTCACGAATGCCGCTTACAAAGGCCAGCTACCGAAGTCGACCCTATTGACTGAACAGGACCAAAAAGAACGTCTGGAAGAGCGGCGCTGCAGCCTACTTCATAGAGCCGTTGGATACCTACTCCCTCCCTACGGATTGGCAACATTAACCTTCACCGCTAACTCTGGAAGCCGCTTCGCAGTTCGTCGAGCAACATGGGGCCAAATCACCTATCCGGCTTCTTGAAAAGGGCGTCATTCCTGCTAACACTGTGGACCACGACACTGCTGCTATGCATCCGTGCACACGAATGCCGCTTGTACACGTGCTGCTGCTGCTTCTCCTGGGCGAGCTACCCAAGTCGACACTATTGCCTGGACGGGACCACAATGAAGGTCTGGGAGAGCGGCGCTGCAGCCTACTTCACAGAGCCGTTGGATACCTACTCCCTCCCTACGGATTGGCCATTTACCCTTCACCGCTAACTTTGGAAGCCGCTTCGCAGTTCGTCGAGCAACATGGGGCCAAATCACCTATCCGGCTTCTTGAAAAGGGCGTCATTGCTGCTGACACTGTGGACCCCGATACTGCTGCTATGCATCCGTGCTCCCGAATCCCGCTTGTGCAGGTGCTGCTGCTGCTTTTCCTTGGCCAGCTACCGAAGTCGACCCTATTGCCTGGACGGGACCAAAATGAAGGTCTGGGAGAGCGGCGCTGCAGGCTACTTCACAGCGCCGTTGGATACCTACTCCCTCCCTACGGATTGGCCATATTACTCTTCACCACTATCTTTTGAAGCCGCTTCGCAGTCGTCGAGCAACATGAGGCCAAATCACCTATCCGGCTTCTTGAAAAGGCCGTCATTCCTGCTTACACTGTGGGCCCCGACACTGCTGCTATACATCCGTGCTCACGATTGCCGCTTGTAAAGGTTCTGCAGCCTACTTCACAGAGCCGTTGGATACCTACTCCCTGTCTACGGATTGGCCGCATTACTCTTCACCGCTAACTCCGGAAGCCGCTTCGCAGTTATTCGAGCAAATGGGGCCAAATCACCTATCCGGCTTCTTCAAAATGGCGTTATTCCAGCTGACACTGTGGGCTACGACTCTGCTGCTATGCATCCGTGCTCACGAATGCCGCTTGTACGGGTGCTGCTGCTGCTTTTTCTCAGCCAGCTACCGAAGTCGACCCTATTGCCTGGACGGGACCAAAATGAACGTCTGGGTGAGCGGCGCTGCAGCCTGCTTCAAAGAGCCGTTGGATACTTACTACCTCCCTACTGATTGGCCGCATTACCCTTCTCCGCTAACTCTGTAAGCCGCTTCGCAGTTCTACGAGTAACATGGGGCCAAAACACCTCTCCGGCTTTTTGAAAAGGGCGTCATTCCTGACGACACAGTGGACCACGACACTGCTGCTATGCATCCGTGCTCAAGAATGCCGCTTGTACAGGTGCTGCTTTTCCTGGGCCCACTTGAGTCCACCCTATTGCCTAGACGGGACCAAAATGAACGTCTGGGAGAGCGGCGCTGCAGTCTACTTCACAGAGCCGTTGCGTACCTACTCCCTGTCTACGGATTGGCCGCATTACCCTTCACCGCTAACTCTGGAAGCCGCTTCGCAGTTTGTCGAGCAACATGGGGCCAAAGCACCTATCCGGCTTCTTGAAAAGAGCGTCATTCCTGCTGACACTGTGGACCCCGACACTGCTGCTATGCATCCGGGCTCACGAATGCCCCTTGTACAAGTGCTGCTGCTGCTTTTTCTACGTCAACTACCGAGTCGACCCTAATGCCCGGACGAGACCAAAATGAACGTTTGGGAGAACAGCGCTGCAGACCAGTTCACAGAGCCGTTAGATACCTACTCCCTACGGATTGGCCGCATAACCCTTCACCACTAACTCTGGAAGCCGCTTCGCAGTTCGTCGAGCAACATGAGGCCAAATCACCTATCCGGCTTCTTGAAAAGGCCGTCATTCCTGCTGACACTGTGGACCCTTGACACTGCTGTTATGTATCCGTGCTCACGAATGCCGCTTTTAGAGGTGCTGCTGCTGCTTTTTCCTGCGTCAGCTACCGAGTCGACCCTATTGCATGGGCGGGACCAGTATGAACGTCTGGGAGAGCCGCGCTGCAGCCTACTTCACAGAGCCGTTGTATACCTACTCCCTGTCTACGGATTGGCCGCATTACTCTTCACCGTTAACTCCGGAAGCCGCTTCGCAGTTATTCGAGCAAATGGGGCCAAATCACCTATCCGGCTTCTTCAAAATGGCGTTATTCCAGCTGACACTGTGGGCTACGACTCTGCTGCTATGCATCCGTGCTCACGAATGCCGCTTGTACAGGTGCTGCTGCTGCTTTTCCTTGGCCAGCTACCGAAGTCGACCCTATTGCCTGGACGGGACCAAAATGAAGGTCTAGGAGAGCGGCGCTGCAGCCTACTTCACATTGCCGTTGGATACCTACTCCCTCCCTACGGATTGGCCATATTACCCTTCACCGCTAACTCTGGAAGCCGCTTCGCAGTTCGTCGAGCAACATAGGGGCCAAATCACCTATCAGGCTTCTTGAAAAGGGCGTCATTCCTGCTGAAACTGTGGACCACGACAGTGCTGCTATGCATCCGTGCTCACGAATGCCGCTTGTAAAGGTTCTGCAGCCTACTTCACAGAGCCGTTGGATACCTACTCCCTGTCTACGGATTGGCCGCATTACTCTTCACCGTTAACTCCGGAAGCCGCTTCGCAGTTCTTCGAGCAAATGGGGCCAAATCACCTATCCGGCTTCTTCAAAAGTGCGTCATTCCAGCTTACACTGTGGGCCACGACTCTGCTGCTATGCATCCGTGCTCTGGAATGCCGCTTGTACAGGTGCTACTGCTGCTTTTTCTGGGCCAGCTACCGAGTCGACCCTAATGCCTGGACGGGACAAAAATGAACGTCTGGGAGAGGGGCGGTGCAGCCCAGTTCACAGAGCCGTTGGGTACCTACTCTCTCCCTACGGATTGGCCGCATTACTCTTCACCGCTAGCTCTCGAAGCCGCTAGCAGTTCGTCGCGCAACAAGGGGCCAAACCACCTATCCGGCTTCTTGAAAAGGGCATCGTTCCTGCCCACACTGCTGCTATGCATCCGTGCTCACGAATGCCGCTTGTACAGGTGCTGCTGCTGCTTTTCCTGGGCCAGCTACCGAAGTCGACCCTACTGCCTGGACAGGACCAAAAAGAACGTCTCGGAGAGCGGCGCTGCAGACTACTTCACAGAGCCGTTGGATACCTCCTCCCTCCCTACGGATTGGCAACATTACCCTTCACCGCTAACTCTAGAAGCCGCTTCGCAGTTTGGCGAGCAACATGGGACTATATCACCCATCCGGGTTGAAAAGGGCGTCATTGCTGCTAACACTGTGGACCACGACACTGCTGCTATGCATCCGTGCTCACGAATGCCGCTTGTACACGTGCTGCTGCTGCTTTTCCTGGGCAGCTACCGAGTCGACCCTATTGCCTGGACGGGACCAAAATGAAGGTCTGGGAGACCGGTGCTGCAGCCTACTTCACAGAGCCGTTGGATACCTACTCCCTGTCTACGGATTGGCCGCATTACCCTTCACCGTTATCTCTGGAAGCCGCTTCGCAGTTCGTCGAGAGACATGGGGCCAAATCAATTATCCGGCTTCTTCAAAAGGGCGTCATTCCTGCTGACACTGTGGACCAAGGCACTGCTGCTATGCATTCGTACACACGAATACCGTTTGTACAGGTGCTGCTGCTGCTTTTCCTGGGCCGGCTATCGAAGTCTACCCTATTGTCTGAACGGGACCGAAATGAACGTCTGGGAGAGGGGCGCAGCAGCCCAGTTCACAGAGCTGTTGGATACATACTCCCTCCTTACTGATTGGCCGCATTACTCTTCAACGCTAGCTCTCCAACCCGCTTCGCAGTTCGCCGCGCAACAAGGGGACAAACGACATATCCGGCTTCTTGAAAAGGGCATCATTCCTACTGACACTGTTGCTATGCATCCGTGCTCAAGAATGCCGCATGTACAGGTGCTGCTGCTGCTTTTTCTGGGCCAGCTACCGAGTCGACCCTAATGCCTGGACGGGAAAAAAATGAACGTCTGGGAGAGGGGCGCTGCAGCGCAGTTCTCAGAGCCGTTGGATACCTACTCTCTTCTTACGGATTGGCCGCATTACACTTCACCGCAATCTCTGGAAGCCGCTTCGCAGTTCGTCGAGAGACATGGGGCCAAATCACCTATCCTGCTTCTTGTAAACAGCGTCATTCCTGATGACACAGTAGCCCACGACACAGCTGCTATGCATCCGTGCTCACGAATGCCGCTTGTACAGGTGCTGCTTTTCCTGGCCAGGTGCCGAGTTCACCCTATTGCCTGTACAAGACCAAAATGAACGTCTGGGAGACCGGTGCTGCAGCCTACTTCACAGAGCCGGTGGATACCTACTCCCTGTCTACGGATTGGCCGCATTACCCTTCACCGTTAACTCTGGGAGCCGCTTCGCAGTTCTTCGAGCAAATGGGGCCAAATCACCTATCCGGCTTCTTCAAAAGGGCGTCATTCTTGCTGACACTGTGGACCACCACACTGCTGCTATGCATCCGTGCTCACGAATGCCGCTTGTACCGGTGCTACTGCTGCTTTTCCTGGGCAAGCTACCGAGTCGACCCTAATGCCGTGACGGGACAAAAATGAACGTCTGGGAGAGGGGCGCTGCAGCCCAGTTCACAGAGCCTTGGATACCTACTCCCTCCCTACGGATTGGCAGCATTACTCTTCACCGGTAGCTCTCGAAGCCGCTCGCAGTTCGTCGCGCAAGAAGGGGCCAAACCACCTATCCGGCTTCTTGAAAAGGTCATCGTTCCTGCCCACACTGCTGCTATGCATCCGTGCTCACGTATGCCGCTTGTACAGGAGCTGCTGCTGCTTTTCCTGGGCCAGCTACCGAATCGACACTAATGCCTTTACGGGACCAAAAAGAACGTCTGGAAGAGCGGCGCTGCAGCCGAGTTCACAGAGCCGTTGGATACCTACTCCCTGTCAATGAATTGGCCACATTACCCTTCACCGCTTACTCTGGAATCCGCTTTGCAGTTCGTCGAGCAACATGGGGCCAAATCACCTATCCGGCTTCTTGAGAAGGCCCTCATTCCTGCTGACACTGTGGACCCCGAAACTGCTGCTTTGCATCCGTGCTCACGAATGCCGCTTGTACAGGTGCTGCTTTTCCTGGGCCAGCTACCGAGTCCACCCTATTGCCTGGACAAGACCAAAATGAACGTCTGCGAGACCGGTGCTGCAGCCTACTTCACAGAGCCGTTGGATACCTACACCCTGTCTACGGATTGGCCGCATTATCCTTCACCGTTAACTCTGGAATCCCCTTCCCAGTTCTTCCAGCAAATGGGGCCAAATCACCTATCCGGCTTCTTCAAAAGGGCATCATTCCTGCTGACACTTTGTCACGACTCTGCTGCTATGCATCCGTGCTCACGTATGCCGCTTGTACAGGTGCTGCTGCACCTTTTCCTGGGCCAGCTACCGAAGTCGACCCTATTGCCTGGACAGGACCAAAAAAACGTCTGGGAGACCGGCGCTGCAATCTATTTCACAGAGCCGTTAGATAGCTACTCCCTCCCTACGGATTGGCCGCATTACCCTTCATCGCTAACGCTGGAAGCCGATTCGCAGTTCGTCGAGCAACATAGGGCCTAATTACCTATCCGGCTTCTTGAAAAGCGCGTCATTCTTTCTGGCACTGTGGGCCACGAAACTGCTGCTATGCATCCGTGCTCACGAAGGCCGCTTGGACAGTTGCTGCTGCTGCTTTTCCTTCGACAGCTACGAGAGTCGACCCTAATGCCCGGACGGGACCAGAATGAACGTATGGGAGAGCGGCGCTGCAGCCCAGTTCACAGAGCCGTTAGATACCTACTCCCTACGGATTGGCCGCATTACCCTTCACCACTAACTCTTGAAGCCGCTTCGCAGTTAGTCGAGCAATATGAGGCCAAATCACCTATCCGGCTTCTTGAAAAGGCCGTCATTCCTGCTGACACTGTGGACCCCTACACTGCTGCTATGCATCCGTGCTCACGAATGCCGCTTGTAAAGGTGCTGCTGCTGCTTTTCCTGGGCCAGCTATCGAAGTCGACCCTATTGCCTGGACGGGACCAAAATGAATGTCTGGGAGAGCGGCGCTGCAGCCTACATCACAGAGCCGTTGGATGCCTACTCTCTGTATACGTATTGACCACATTACCCTTCACCGTTAACTCTGGAAGCCGCTTCGCAGTTCATCGAGCAACATGGGGCCAAATCACCTATCCGGCATCTTGAAAAGGGCGTCATTCCTGCAGACACTGTGGACCACGACACTGCTGCTATGCATCCGTGCTCACGAATGCCGCTTGTACAGGGTTCTGCTTCCTTTTTTCCTGGGTCATCTA
>JARKHS020016708.1:0-38270 GCA_030143305.2 Amblyomma americanum
AGCAGCCCCTGTACAAGCGGCATTCGTGAGCACGGATGCATAGCAGCAGTGTCGTGGTCGACGGTGTCATCAGGAATGACGCCCTTTTCTAAAAGCCGGAGAGGTGTTTTGGCCCCATGTTACTCGTAGAACTGCGAAGCGGCTTACAGAGTTAGCGGAGAAGGGTAATGCGGCCAATCAGTAGGGAGGGAGTAGGTATCCAACGGCTCTGTGAAGTAGGCTGCAGCGCCGCTCACCCAGACGTTCATTTTCGTCCCGTCCAGGCAATAGGGTCGACTTCGGTAGCTGGCCCAGGAAAAGCAGCAGCAGAACCTGTACAAGCGGCATTCGTGAGCACGGATGCATAGCAGCAGAGTCGTAGCCCACAGTGTCAGCTGGAATGACGCCCTTTTGAAGAACCCGGATAGGTGATTTGGCCCCATTTGCTCGGAGAACTGCGAAGCGGCTTCCGGAGTTAACAGTGAAGAGTAATGCGGCCAATCCGTAGACAGGGAGTAGGTATCCAACGGCTCTGTGAAGTAGGCTGCAGCACCTGTACATGCGGCATTCGTGAGCCCGGATGCATAACAGCAGTGTCGGGGTCCACAGTGTCAGCAGGAATGACGCCCTTTTCAAGAAGCCTGATAGGTGATTTGGCCCCTATGTTGCTCGACGAACTGCGAAGCGGCTTCCAGAGTTAGCGGTGAAGGGTGATATGGCCAATCCGTAGGGAGGGAGTAGGTATCCAACGGCTCTGTGAAGTAGGCTGCAGCGCCGCTCTCCCACACCTTCATTTTGGTCCCGTCCAGGCAATAGGGTCGACTTCGGGAGCTGGCCAAGGAAAAGCAGCTGCAGCACCTGTACAAGCGGCATTCGTGAGCATGGATGCATAGCAGCACTGTTGTGGTCCACAGTGTCAGCAGGATTGACGCCCTTTTCAAGAAGCCAGATAGAGGATTTGGCCCCATGTTGCTCGATGAACGGCGAAGAGGCTTCCAGAGTTAGCGGTGAAGCGTATTGTGGCCCTTCCGAAGGCAGCGAGTAGGTATCCAACGGCTCAATGAGGTAGGCTGTAGCGCCGTTCTCCCAGACGTTCTTTTTGGTCCTGTCCAGTCAATAGGGTCGACTTCGGTAGCTGGCCTTTACAAGCGGCATTTGTGAGCACGATGCATAGCAGCAGTGTCGGGGTCCACAGTCTCAGCAGGAATAATGGCCTTTTGAAGAAGCCGGATAGGTGATTTGGCCTCATGTTGTTCGACGAACTGCGAAGCGGCTCACCGAGTTAGTGGTGAAGGGTAATGCGGCCAATCCGTAGGGAGTAGGTATCTAACGGCTCTGTGAACTAGGCTACAGCGCCGCTCTCCCAAATGTTCATTTTGGTCCCGTCCGGGCATTATGGTCGACTCGGTAGCTGGCCCAGGAAAAGCAGCAGCAGCACCTGTACAAGCGGCAATCGTGAGCACGGATGCGCAGCAGCAGTTTCGTAGTCCACAGTGCCAGCAGGAATGACGCAATGTTCAAGAAGCCGGATAGGTGATTGGGCCTCATGTTGCTCGTCGAACTGCGAAGCGGCTTCCAGAATTAGCGGTGGAGGTTAATGTGGTCAGTCCGTAAGGAGGGAGTAGGTATACAACGGCTCTGTGAAGTAGGCTGCAGCGCCGCTCTCCCAGACGTTCATATTGGTCCCGCCCAGGCAATAGGGCCGACTCGGTAGCTGACCAAGGAAAAGCAGCAGCAGCACCTCTACAAGCGGCATTCGTGAGCCCGGATGCATAACAGCAGTGTCAGGGTCCACGGTGTCAGCAGGAATGACGGCCTTTTCAAGATGCCGGATAGGTGATTTGGCCTCATTTTGCTCGACGAACTGCGAAGCGGTTTCCAGAGTTAGTGGTGAAGGGTAATGCGGCCAATCTGTAGGGAGCAGTTATCTAACGGTTCTCTGAACTGGGCTGCAGCGCCGCTCTCCCAAACGTTTATTTTGGTCTCGTCCGGGCATTAGGGTCGACTCGGTAGCGTGCCCAGGAAAAACAGCACCTGTACAAGCGGCATTCGTGAGCCCGGATGCATAGCAGCAGTGTCGTGGTCCACAGTGTGAGCAGGAATGACGCCCTTTTCTAGAAGCCGGATAGGTGATTTGGCCCCATGTTGCTCGACGAACTGCGAAGCGGCTTCCAGAGTTAGCGGTGAAGGGTAATGGTGCCAATCCATAGGGAGGGAGTAAGTATCCAACGGCTCTATGCAGTAGGCTGCAGCGCCGCTCTCCCAGACGTTCTTTTTGGTCCTGTCCAGTCAATAGGGTTGACTTCGGTAGCAGGCCTTTACAAGCGGCATTTGTGAGCACGATGCATAGCAGCAGTGTCGGGGTCCACAGTCTTAGCAGGAATAATGGCCTTTTGAAGAAGCCGGATTGGTGAATTGGCCCTATTTGCTCGAAGAACTGCGAAGCGGCTTCCAGAGATAACGGTGACGGGTAATGCGGCATCTCCATAGACAGGGAGCAGGTATCCAACGGCTCTGTGAAGTAGGCTGCAGCGCCGCTCTCCCAGACGTTCATTTTGGTTTTGTCCAGGCAATAGGGTGGACTCGGATGTTGGCCCAGAAAATTCAGCACCTGTCCAAGCGGTATTCGTGACCACGGATGCATAGCAGCAGTGTCGTGGTCCACTGTGTCATCAAGAATGACGCCCTTTTCAAGAAGCAGGATAGGTGTTTTGGCCCCATGTCTCTCGACGAACTGCGTAGCGGCTTCCAGAGTTAGCGGTGAAGGGCCATGTGGCCAATCCGTAGGGAGGGAGTATGTATCTAACGGCTCTGTGAACTGGGCTGCAGCGCCGTTCTCCGCAACGTTCATATTGGTCTCGTCCGGGCATTAGGGTCGACTCGGTAGCTGACGTAGGAAAAGCAGCAGCAGCACCTGTACATGCGCCCTTCGTGAGCACGGATGCATAGCAGCAGTTTCGTGGCCCACAGTGTCTGCAGGAATGACGCCCTTTTGAAGAAGCCGGATAGGTGATTTGGCCCCATTTGCTCGACGAACAGCGAATCGGCTTCCAGAGTTAGCGGTGAAGGGTAATGCGGCCAATCTGTAGCGAAGGAGTAGGTATCCAACGGCTCTGTGAAGTAGTCTGCAGCGCCGCTCCCCCAGACGTTCATTTTGGTCCCGTCCAGGCAATAGGGTGGACTCGGTAGCGGGCCCAGGAAAAGCAGCACCTGTACAAGCGGCATTCGTGAGAACGGATGCATAGCAGCAGTGTCGTGGTCCACTGTGTCATCAGGAATGACGCCCTTTTCAAGAAGCCGGAGAGGTGTTTTGGCCCCATGTTACTCGTAGAACTGCGAAGCGGCTTACAGAGTTTGCGGAGAAGGGTAATGCGGCCAATCAGTAGGGAGGGAGTAGGTATCCAACGGCTCTGTGAAGTAGGCTGCAGCGCCGCTCACCCAGAAGTTCATTCTGGTCCCGTCCAGGCAATAGGGTCGACTTCGGTAGCTGGCCCAGGAAAAGCAGCAGCAGCACCTGTACAAGCGGCAATCGTGAGCACGGATACATAGCAGCAGAGTCGTGGCCCACAGTGTCAGCTGGAATGACGCCCTTTTGAAGAAGCCGGATAGGTGATTTGGCCCCATTTGCTCGACAAACTGCCAAGCGGCTTCCGGAGTTAACGGGGAAGAGTAATGCGGCCAATCCGTAGACCGCGAGTAGGTATCCAACGGCTCTGTGAAGTAGGCTGCAGCACCGGTCTCCCAGACGTTCATTTTGGTCTTGTCCAGGCAATAGCGTGGACATCAATGGCTGGCCCAGGAAAAGCAGCAGCAGCACCTCTACAAGCGGCATTCGTGTGCACGGATGCATAGCAGCACTGTCGTGGTCCACAGTGTCAGCAGGATTGACGCCCTTTTCAAGAAGCCAGATAGGGGATTTGGCCCCATGTTGCTCGATGAACAGCGAAGATGCTTCCAGAGTTAGCGGTGAAGCTTATTGTGGCCCTTCCGTAGGGAGGGAGTAGGTATTCAACGGCTCAATGAAGTAGGCTGTAGCGCCGTTCTCCCAGACGTTCATTCTGGTCTCGTCCAGACGACACGATCGACTTCGATAGCTGGCCCAGGAAAAGCAGCAGCAGCACCTGTACAAGCGGCAATCGTGAGCACGGATACCCAGCAGCAGTTTCGTGGTCCACAGTGCCAGCAGGAATGACGCAATGTTCAAGAAGCCGGATAGGTGATTGGGCCTCATGTTGCTCGTCGAACTGCGAAGCGGCTTCCAGAATTAGCGGTGGAGGTCAATGTGGTCAGTCCGTAAGGAGGGAGTAGGTATACAACGGCTCTGTGAAGTAGGCTGCAGCGCCGCTCTCCCAGACGTTCATATTGGTCCCGCCCAGGCAATAGGGCCGACTCGGTAGCTGACCAAGGAAAAGCAGCAGCAGCACCTCTACAAGCGGCATTCGTGAGCCCGGATGCATAACACCAGTGTCAGGGTCCACGGTGTCAGCAGGAATGACGGCCTTTTCAAGAAGCCGGATAGGTGATTTGGCCTCATTTTGCTCGACGAACTGCGAAGCGGCTTCCAGAGTTAGTGGTGAAGGGTAATGCGGCCAATCTGTAGGGAGCAGGTATCTAACGGCTCTCTGAACTGGGCTGCAGCGCCGCTCTCCCAAACGTTTATTTTGGTCCCGTCCGGGCATTAGGGTCGACTCGGTAGTGTGCCCAGGCAAAACAGCACCTGTACAAGCGGCATTCGTGAGCCCGGATGCATAGCAGCAGTGTCGGGGTCCACAGTGTGAGCAGGAATGACGCCCTTTTCAAGAAGCCGGATAGGTGATTTGGCCCTATGTTGCTCGACAAACTGCGAAGCGGCTTTCAGAGTTAGCGGTGAAGGGTAATATGGCCAATCCGTAGGGAGGGAGTAGGTATCCAACGGCTCTGTGAAGTAGGCTGCAGCGCCGCTCACCCAGAAGTTCATTCTGGTCCCGTCCAGGCAATAGGGTCGACTTCGGTAGCTGGCCCAGGAAATGCAGCAGCAGCACCTGTACAAGCGGCAATCGTGAGCACGGATGCATAGCAGCAGAGTCGTGGCCCACAGTGTCAGCTGGAATGAGGCCCTTTTGAAGAAGTCGGATAGGTGATTTGGCCCCATTTGCTCGACAAACTGCCAAGCGGCTTCCGGAGTTAACGGTGAAGAGTAATGCGGCCAATCCGTAGACCGGGAGTAGGTATCCAACGGCTCTGTGAAGTAGGCTGCAGCACCGGTCTCCCAGACGTTCATTTTGGTCTTGTCCAGGCAATAGCGTGGACATCGATGGCTGGCCCAGGAAAAGCAGCAGCAGCACCTCTACAAGCGGCATTCGTGAGCACGGATGCATAGCAGCACTGTCGTGGTCCACAGTGTCAGCAGGATTGACGCCCTTTTCAAGAAGCCTGATAGGGGATTTGGCCCCATGTTGCTCGATGAACAGCGAAGATGCTTCCAGAGTTAGCGGTGAAGCTTATTGTGGCCCTTCCGTAGGGAGGGAGTAGGTATTCAACGGCTCAATGAAGTAGGCTGTAGCGCCGTTCTCCCAGACGTTCATTCTGGTCTCGTCCAGACGACACGATCGACTTCGATAGCTGGCCCAGGAAAAGCAGCAGCAGCACCTGTACAAGCGGCAATCGTGAGCACGGATGCGCAGCAGCAGTTTCGTGGTCCACAGTGCCAGCAGGAATGACGCAATGTTCAAGAAGCCGGATAGGTGATTGGGCCTCATGTTGCTCGTCGAACTGCGAAGCGGCTTCCAGAATTAGCGGTGGAGGTCAATGTGGTCAGTCCGTAAGGAGGGAGTAGGTATACAACGGTTCTGTGAAGTAGGCTGCAGCGCCGCTCTCCCAGACGTTCATATTGGTCCCGCCCAGGCAATAGGGCCGACTCGGTAGCTGACCAAGGAAAAGCAGCAGCAGCACCTCTACAAGCGGCATTCGTGAGCCCGGATGCATAACAGCAGTGTCAGGGTCCACGGTGTCAGCAGGAATGACGGCCTTTTCAAGAAGCCGGATAGGTGATTTGGCCTCATTTTGCTCGACGAACTGCGAAGCGGCTTCCAGAGTTAGTGGTGAAGGGTAATGCGGCCAATCTGTAGGGAGCAGGTATCTAACGGCTCTCTGAACTGGGCTGCAGCGCCGCTCTCCCAAACGTTTATCTTGGTCCCGTCCGGGCATTAGGGTCGACTCGGTAGCGTGCCCAGGAAAAACAGCACCTGTACAAGCGGCATTCGTGAGCCCGGATGCATAGCAGCAGTGTCGGGGTCCACAGTGTCAGCAGGAATGACGGCCTTTTCAAGAAGCCTGATAGGTGATTTGGCCTCTATGTTGCTCGACGAACTGCGAAGCGGCTTCCAGAGTTAGCGGTGAAGGGTAATATGGCCAATCCGTAGGGAGGGAGTAGGTATCCAACGGCTCTGTGAAGTAGGCTGCAGCGCCGCTCTCCCAGACCTTCATTTTGGTCCCGTCCAGGCAACAGGGTCGACTTCGGTAGCTGGCCAAGGAAAAGCAGCAGCAGCACCTGTGCAAGCGGCATTCGTGAGCACGGATGCATAGCAACACTGTCGTGGTCCACAGTGTCAGCAGGATTGACGCCCTTTTCAAGAAGCCAGATAGGGGATTTGGCCCCATGTTGCTCGATGAACAGCGAAGAGGCTTCCAGAGTTAGCGGTGAAGCTTATTGTGGCCCTTCCGTGGGGAGGGAGTAGGTATCCAACGGCTCTGTGAAGTAGGCTGCAGCAACTCTACAAGCGGCATTCGTGAGCACGGATGCATAGCAGCAGTGTCGGGGTCCACAGTGTCAGCAGGAATGACGCCCTTTTGAAGAAGCCGGATAGGTGATTTGGCCCCATTTGCTCGACAAACTGCCAAGCGGCTTCCGGAGTTAACGGGGAAGAGTAATGCGGCCAATCCGTAGACCGCGAGTAGGTATCCAACGGCTCTGTGAAGTAGGCTGCAGCACCGGTCTCCCAGACGTTCATTTTGGTCTTGTCCAGGCAATAGCGTGGACATCAATGGCTGGCCCAGGAAAAGCAGCAGCAGCACCTCTACAAGCGGCATTCGTGAGCACGGATGCATAGCAGCACTGTCGTGGTCCACAGTGTCAGCAGGATTGACGCCCTTTTCAAGAAGCCAGATAGGGGATTTGGCCCCATGTTGCTCGATGAACAGCGAAGATGCTTCCAGAGTTAGCGGTGAAGCTTATTGTGGCCCTTCCGTAGGGAGGGAGTAGGTATTCAACGGCTCAATGAAGTAGGCTGTAGCGCCGTTCTCCCAGACGTTCATTCTGGTCTCGTCCAGACGACACGATCGACTTCGATAGCTGGCCCAGGAAAAGCAGCAGCAGCACCTGTACAAGCGGCAATCGTGAGCACGGATACCCAGCAGCAGTTTCGTGGTCCACAGTGCCAGCAGGAATGACGCAATGTTCAAGAAGCCGGATAGGTGATTGGGCCTCATGTTGCTCGTCGAACTGCGAAGCGGCTTCCAGAATTAGCGGTGGAGGTCAATGTGGTCAGTCCGTAAGGAGGGAGTAGGTATACAACGGCTCTGTGAAGTAGGCTGCAGCGCCGCTCTCCCAGACGTTCATATTGGTCCCGCCCAGGCAATAGGGCCGACTCGGTAGCTGACCAAGGAAAAGCAGCAGCAGCACCTCTACAAGCGGCATTCGTGAGCCCGGATGCATAACACCAGTGTCAGGGTCCACGGTGTCAGCAGGAATGACGGCCTTTTCAAGAAGCCGGATAGGTGATTTGGCCTCATTTTGCTCGACGAACTGCGAAGCGGCTTCCAGAGTTAGTGGTGAAGGGTAATGCGGCCAATCTGTAGGGAGCAGGTATCTAACGGCTCTCTGAACTGGGCTGCAGCGCCGCTCTCCCAAACGTTTATTTTGGTCCCGTCCGGGCATTAGGGTCGACTCGGTAGTGTGCCCAGGCAAAACAGCACCTGTACAAGCGGCATTCGTGAGCCCGGATGCATAGCAGCAGTGTCGGGGTCCACAGTGTGAGCAGGAATGACGCCCTTTTCAAGAAGCCGGATAGGTGATTTGGCCCTATGTTGCTCGACAAACTGCGAAGCGGCTTTCAGAGTTAGCGGTGAAGGGTAATATGGCCAATCCGTAGGGAGGGAGTAGGTATCCAACGGCTCTGTGAAGTAGGCTGCAGCGCCGCTCACCCAGAAGTTCATTCTGGTCCCGTCCAGGCAATAGGGTCGACTTCGGTAGCTGGCCCAGGAAATGCAGCAGCAGCACCTGTACAAGCGGCAATCGTGAGCACGGATGCATAGCAGCAGAGTCGTGGCCCACAGTGTCAGCTGGAATGAGGCCCTTTTGAAGAAGTCGGATAGGTGATTTGGCCCCATTTGCTCGACAAACTGCCAAGCGGCTTCCGGAGTTAACGGTGAAGAGTAATGCGGCCAATCCGTAGACCGGGAGTAGGTATCCAACGGCTCTGTGAAGTAGGCTGCAGCACCGGTCTCCCAGACGTTCATTTTGGTCTTGTCCAGGCAATAGCGTGGACATCGATGGCTGGCCCAGGAAAAGCAGCAGCAGCACCTCTACAAGCGGCATTCGTGAGCACGGATGCATAGCAGCACTGTCGTGGTCCACAGTGTCAGCAGGATTGACGCCCTTTTCAAGAAGCCTGATAGGGGATTTGGCCCCATGTTGCTCGATGAACAGCGAAGATGCTTCCAGAGTTAGCGGTGAAGCTTATTGTGGCCCTTCCGTAGGGAGGGAGTAGGTATTCAACGGCTCAATGAAGTAGGCTGTAGCGCCGTTCTCCCAGACGTTCATTCTGGTCTCGTCCAGACGACACGATCGACTTCGATAGCTGGCCCAGGAAAAGCAGCAGCAGCACCTGTACAAGCGGCAATCGTGAGCACGGATGCGCAGCAGCAGTTTCGTGGTCCACAGTGCCAGCAGGAATGACGCAATGTTCAAGAAGCCGGATAGGTGATTGGGCCTCATGTTGCTCGTCGAACTGCGAAGCGGCTTCCAGAATTAGCGGTGGAGGTCAATGTGGTCAGTCCGTAAGGAGGGAGTAGGTATACAACGGCTCTGTGAAGTAGGCTGCAGCGCCGCTCTCCCAGACGTTCATATTGGTCCCGCCCAGGCAATAGGGCCGACTCGGTAGCTGACCAAGGAAAAGCAGCAGCAGCACCTCTACAAGCGGCATTCGTGAGCCCGGATGCATAACAGCAGTGTCAGGGTCCACGGTGTCAGCAGGAATGACGGCCTTTTCAAGAAGCCGGATAGGTGATTTGGCCTCATTTTGCTCGACGAACTGCGAAGCGGCTTCCAGAGTTAGTGGTGAAGGGTAATGCGGCCAATCTGTAGGGAGCAGGTATCTAACGGCTCTCTGAACTGGGCTGCAGCGCCGCTCTCCCAAACGTTTATCTTGGTCCCGTCCGGGCATTAGGGTCGACTCGGTAGCGTGCCCAGGAAAAACAGCACCTGTACAAGCGGCATTCGTGAGCCCGGATGCATAGCAGCAGTGTCGGGGTCCACAGTGTCAGCAGGAATGACGGCCTTTTCAAGAAGCCTGATAGGTGATTTGGCCTCTATGTTGCTCGACGAACTGCGAAGCGGCTTCCAGAGTTAGCGGTGAAGGGTAATATGGCCAATCCGTAGGGAGGGAGTAGGTATCCAACGGCTCTGTGAAGTAGGCTGCAGCGCCGCTCTCCCAGACCTTCATTTTGGTCCCGTCCAGGCAACAGGGTCGACTTCGGTAGCTGGCCAAGGAAAAGCAGCAGCAGCACCTGTGCAAGCGGCATTCGTGAGCACGGATGCATAGCAACACTGTCGTGGTCCACAGTGTCAGCAGGATTGACGCCCTTTTCAAGAAGCCAGATAGGGGATTTGGCCCCATGTTGCTCGATGAACAGCGAAGAGGCTTCCAGAGTTAGCGGTGAAGCTTATTGTGGCCCTTCCGTGGGGAGGGAGTAGGTATCCAACGGCTCTGTGAAGTAGGCTGCAGCAACTCTACAAGCGGCATTCGTGAGCACGGATGCATAGCAGCAGTGTCGGGGTCCACAGTGTCAGCAGGAATGACGGCCTTTTGAAGAAGCCTGATAGGTGATTTGGCCCCTATGTTGCTCGACGAACTGCGAAGCGGCTTCCAGAGTTAGCGGTGAAGGGTAATATGGCCAATCCGTAGGGAGGGAGTAGGTATCCAACGGCTCTGTGAAGTAGGCTGCAGCGCCGCTCTCCCAGACCTTCATTTTGGTCCCGTCCAGGCAACAGGGTCGACTTCGGTAGCTGGCCAAGGAAAAGCAGCAGCAGCACCTGTACAAGCGGCATTCGAGAGCACGGATGCATAGCAGCACTGTCGTGGTCCACAGTGTCATCAGGATTGACGCCCTTTTCAAGAAGCCAGATAGGGGATTTGGCCTCATGTTGCTCGATGAACGGCGAAGAGGCTTCCAGAGTTAGCGGTGAAGCTTATTGTGGCCCTTCCGTAGGGAGGGAGTAGGTATCCAACGGCTCAATGAAGTAGGCTGTAGTGCCGTTATTCCAGACGTTTATTCTGGTCCCGTCCAGACAACACGATCGACTTCGATAGCTGGCCCAGGAAAAGCAGCAGCAGCACCTGTACAAGCGGCAATCGTGAGCAGGGATGCGCAGCAGCAGTTTCGTGGTCCACAGTGCCAGCAGGAATGACGCAATGTTCAAGAAGACGGATAGGTGATTGGGCCTCATGTTGCTCGTCGAACTGCGAAGCGGCTTCCAGAGTTAGCGGTGGAGGGTAATGCGGTCAGTCCGTAAGGAGGGAGTAGGTATACAACGGCTCTGTGAAGTAGGCTGCTGCGCGGCTCTCCCAGACGTTCATACTGGTCCCGCCCAGGCAATAGGGTCGACTCGGTAGCTGACGCAGGAAAAGCAGCAGCAGCACCTCTACAAGCGGCATTCGTGAGCACGGATGCATAACAGCAGTGTCAGGGTCCACAGTGTCAGCAGGAATGACGGCCTTTTCAAGAAGCTGAATAGGTGATTTGGCCTCATGTTGCTCGACGAACTGCGAAGCTGCTTCCAGAGTTAGTGGTGAAGGGTTATGCGGCCAATCCGTAGGGAGTAGGTATCTAACGGCTCTGTGAACTGGGCTGCAGCGCCGTTCTCCCAAACGTTCATTTTGGTTTCGTCCGGGCATTAGGGTCGACTCGGTAGCTGACGTAGGAAAAGCAGCAGCAGCACCTGTACAAGCGGCCTTCGTGAGCACGGATGCATAGCAGCAGTTTCGTGGCCCACAGTGTCTGCAGGAATGACGCCCTTTTGAAGAAGCCGGATAGGTGATTTGGCCCCATTTGCTCGACGAACTGCGAACCGGCTTCCAGAGTTAGCGGTGAAGGATAATGCGGCCAATCCGTAGACAGGGAGTAGGTATCCAACGGCTCTGTGAAGTAGACTGCAGCGCCGCTCTCCCAGACGTTCATTTTGGTCCCGTCTAGGCAATAGGGTGGACTCAAGTGGGCCCAGGAAAAGCAGCACCTGTACAAGCGGCATTCATGATCACGGATGCATAGCAGCAGTGTAGTGGTCCACTGTGTCATCAGGAATGACGGCCTTTTCAAGAAGCCGGATAGGTGATTTGGCCTCATGTTGCTCCACGAACTGCGAAGCGGCTTCCAGAGTTAGTGGTGAAGGGTAATGCGGCCAATCCGTAGGGAGTAGGTATCTAACGGCTCTGTGAACTGGGCTGCAGCGCCACTCTCCCAAACGTTCATTTTGGTCCCGTCCGGCCTTTATGGTCGACTCGGTAGCTGGCGTAGGAAAAGCAGCAGCAGTACCTGTACAAGCAGCCTTCGTGAGCACGGATCCATAGCAGCAGTTTCGTGGCCCACAGTGTCTGCAGGAATGACGCCCTTTTGAAGAAGCCGGATAGGTGATTTGGCCCCATTTGCTCGACGAACAGCGAACCAGCTTCTAGAGTTAGCGGTGAAGGGTAATGCGGCCAATCTGTTGCCAGGGAGTAGGTATCCAACGGCTCTGTGAAGTAGGCTGCAGCGCCGCTCTCCCAGACGTTCATTTTGGTCCCGTCCAGGCAAAAGGGTGGACTCGGTAGCGGGCCCAGGAAAAGCAGCACCTTTACAAGCGGCATTCGTGAGCCCGGATGCATAGCAGCAGTGTCGTGGTCCACTGTGTCATCAGGAATGACGCCCTTTTCAAGAAGCCGGAGAGGTGTTTTGGCCCCATGTTACTCGTAGAACTGCAAAGCGGCTTACAGAGTTAGCGGAGAAGGGTAATGCGGCCAATCAGTAGGGAGGTAGTAGGTATCCAACGGCTCTGTGAAGTAGGCTGCAGCGCCGCTCACCCAGACGTTCATTTTTGTCCCGTCCAGGCAATAGGGTCGAGGAAAAGCAGCAGCAGCACCCGTACAAGCGGCATTCGTGAGCACGGATGCATAGCAGCAGAGTCGTAGCCCACAGTGTCAGCTTGAATGACGCCATTTTGAAGAAGCTGGATAGGTGATTTGGCCCCATTTGCTCGACGAACTGCGGAGCGGCTTCCAGAGTTAGCGGTGAAGGGTAATGTTGCCAATCCGTAGGGAGGGAGTAGGTATCCAACGGCTCTGTTAAGCAGGCTGCAGCGCCGCTCACCCAGACGTTCATTTTGGTCCCGTCCAGGCAATAGGGTCGACTTCGGTAGCTGGCCCAGGAAAAGCAGCAGCAGCACCTGTACATGCGGCATTCGTGAGCACGGATGCATAGTGGCACTGTCGTGGTCCACAGTGCCAGCAGGATTGACGCCCTTTTCAAGAAGCCAGATAAGGGATTTGGCCCCATGTTGCTCGATGAACGGCGAAGAGGCTTCCAGAGTTAGCGGGGAAGCTTATTGTGGCCCTTCCGTGGGGAGTGAGTAGGTATCCAACGGCTCAATGAAGTAGGCTGTAGCGCCGTTCTCCCAGACGTTCATTCTTGTCCCGTCCAGACAACACGATCGACTTCGATAGCTGGCCCAGGAAAAGCAGCAGCAGCACCTGTACAAGCGGCAATCGTGAGCACGTATGCGCAGGAGCAGTTTCGTGGTCCTCAGTGCCAGCAGAAATGACGCAATGTTCAAGAAGCCGGATAGGTGATTTGGCCTCATGTTGCTCGTCGAGCTGCGAAGCGGCTTCCAGTGTTAGCGGTGGAGCTTAATGCGGTCATTTCGTAAGGAGGGAGTAGGTATACAACGGCTCTGTGAAGTAGGCTGCAGCGCCGCTCTCCCAGACGTTCATATTGGTCCCGCCCAGGCAAAAGGGTGGACTCGGTAGCTGACCCAGGAAAAGCAGCAGCAGCACCTCTACAAGCGGCATTCGTGAGCACGGATGCAGAACTGCAGTGTCAGGGTCCACAGTGTCAGCAGGAATGACGGCCTTTTCAAGAAGCCGGATAGGTTATTTGGCCTCATGTTGCTCGACGAACTGCGAAGTGGCTTCCAGAGTTAGTGGTGAAGGGTTATGCGGCCAATCCGTAGGGAGTAGGTATCTAGCGGCTCCGTGAACTGGGCTGCAGCGCCGTTCTCCCAAACGTTCATATTGGTCTCGTCCGGGCATTAGGGTCGACTCGGTAGCTGACGTAGGAAAAGCAGCAGGAGCACCTGTACATGCGGCCTTCGTGAGCACGGATGCATAGCAGCAGTTTCGTGGCCCACAGTGTCTGCAGGAATGACGCCCTTTTGAAGAAGCCGGATAGGTGATTTGGCCCCATTTGCTCGACGAACTGCGAACCGGCTTCCAGAGTTAGCGGTGAAGGGTAATGCGGCCAATCCGTCGACAGGGAGTAGGTATCCAACGGCTCTGTGAAGTAGACTGCAGCGCCGCTCTCCCAGACGTTCATTTTGGTCCCGTCTAGGCAATAGGGTGGACTCAAGTTGGCCCAGGAAAAGCAGCACCTGTACAAGCGGCATTCTTGAGCACGGATGCATAGCAGCAGTGTCGTGGTCCACTGTGTCATCAGGAATGACGCCCTTTTCAAGAAGCCGGAGAGGTGTTTTGGCCCCATGTTACTCGTAGAATTGCGAAGCGGCTTACAGAGTTAGCGGAGAAGGGTAATGCGGCCAATCAGTAGCGAGGGAGTAGGTATCCAACGGCTCTGTGAAGTAGGCTGCAGCGCCGCTTACCGAGACGTTCATTTTGGTCCCGTCCAGGCAATAGGGTCGACTTCGGTAGCTGGCCCAGGAAAAGCAGTAGCAGCACCTGTACAAGCGGCAATCGTGAGCACGGATGCATAGCAGCAGAGCCGTGGCCCACAGTGTCAGCTGGAATGACGCCCTTTTGAAGAAGCCGGATAGGTGATTTGGCCCCATTTGCTCGAAGAACTGCGAAGCGGCTTCCAGAGTTTATGGTTAAGGGTAATGCGGCCAATCCGTAGATACGGAGTAGGTATCCATCGGCTCTGTGAAGTACGCTGCAGCACCGGTCTCCCAGACGTTCATTTTGGTCTTGTCCAGGCAATAGGGTGGACTCGGTAGCTGGCCCAGGAAAAGCAGCACCTGTACAAGCGGCATTCGTGAGCACGGATGCATAGCAGCAGTGTCTTGGTCCGCTGAGTCATCATGAATGACGCCCTTTTCAAGAAGCCGGATGGGTGATTTGGCCACATGTGGCTCGTCGAACTGCGAAGCGGCTTCCAGAGTTAACGGTTAAGGGTAATGTGGCCAATCCGTAGGGAATACAGGAATAGAGGAATTTTATTGAAAGACATGTATATACAGTACATAGCGTGTGCCCGCAGAAGCGCAAGCGCTCGTTGGCGGGCCACGGCAGTCACAACAGCTTGAGGTCAATAAAAAACGCTGAAATTGCACAATTTACAATGCAAAAAGAAGGGGAAGAAAAAAATTAGCAATAACACAAAGCCAAAATATTACATATAGTTCAGTTAACAAATTTAGCGATTGATAATTATGTAACGCAAAGAAAATCTGGAGTTAATAAATAGAACACAAACAAGATAGAAATTAAAAAGCAACATAGTATTTCCTTTCTTTAAAACTTTCAAACCACGCTTGCAGTCCAGATTTCACTACCGTCAATGAATCACAATCAAACACCTTTGAAGGTATTTTGTTAAAGTGGTAGGGTATATATAACTGTCGTGTCCTTTTACCATAATGTGTATAAATCCTTGGAACTTTATAACGCTATGTGCCTAAGCGACTCTCGTTTTTTATCTGGCTGTTTAAACTGTGCTGAAAAGTAGTTTCTCAGAACTACCACCTGCAAGTACAAGTCATGCAGAGGAATAACTCCTGCTTTAACCATTCTGGTGTTATGGTCGAACTTCTCGTAAGCCGTGCCATACAATAAATTAGTGGAGATTCTGCACAGGAAACTATCTACCTCATTAATCTTACAAGGTGCACAAGAACCATACACTGAAACACCGTATCTAGGGATAGATTCTCCTAAAGATCTATACACAGTCCCACCCAAGTTTATAGGTGTAGTGTATTTGATACGATAAAGCTGCACAGAAAGAGCACGGAGTCGTTTAAATAAATAGTCAATTTGGGAAGACCAACACAAGTTGGAAACAAGATATAGGCCAAGATATTTAACACTGTTCGAGTAGGGTAGTGGCGAACATTCGCATTTGGCACTGTTGCTACCATGCAGAATAACCGACTGTTCAAGATCAACATTCTTGTGCGGATTTCTGAAACACATCAACACAGTTTTGTTTATGTTTATGTATATTTGATTTCCAGATAACCAGTCTATCATTTTATTGATATCGTACTGAAGAAATTTCAGTGCGAGTGGGCTTGATTCATGGGATATCACTAAAGCTGTATCATCAGTATACTGAAATAATTTTGCAGTTAATGTTTGATTAACCATATCATTTACATAAACATTAAACAAAAAGGGTCCCAAAACAGAACCTTGTGGAACGCCGTACTGAATATGAGAAAAAGTACTAAATGATTCTTTAATTTTCACTACTTGTTTACGGTGCGAAAGGTAAGTTGCAAAAAATTGTTGGTATGGACTACGGAATCCAATACTTTCCAACTTACGTAACAAAACAGAGTGCTCCACGCTATCGAATGCTTTCGATAAATCCAAAAATAATCCAAAAACACACTGATTAACATCCAAGTCACCATTGATAAAATCACAGCAATCTTCGAGAAGCTCAACCGCACCAATATTACGACAGAAACCATAGTGTGTAGTACTCAAACAAGAATACTTCTCACAAAAACATGTCACATATTGGTGCACAATTTTTTCCATCAGGATGCTAATGACTGGAAGTATGGCAATTGGTCTGTAATTTGTTTGATCTGTCTTTTTTCCCGACTTGTAGATGGATCTTAGTACTGAGATCTTCAGACCTGATGGTATTTCTCCGGTCTTGAAACACCCATTAAGTGTATGTAAAAGTACATCTTTAAGTTTAGAGTATTTGTTTTGCAAATCACCCAGTCTAATCTTATCGTAGCCTGGTGGTTTGCTGTCTGGTAGCGTCCTAATAAGGTTCCACAACTCATCTTGATCAACAGGAGGAAAAGCAGCAGAATTAATTGTTTTCTTGCCTTGGTATTGAATTGTAGAAACAACAGTTTGTTTTCTAAGTTCCCTAATGGATGATACAAACGCATCATTAAAAGAATTTGCAATGGTCGAAGTATCTGCTTTCAGTAAAGTACAGAGCAACTTCTCATCCAAATTAGACTTCTTCTGTCTACCTAATTATTCGTTTAATAGACTCCAAGTTTTCCTCGTATTGCTGCTACACCTAGAAAACTCAGCAGAAAAATATTGCTTCTTTGCTTGCCTCAGCATAGCAGTAAGCTTATTACGATGTGCCCTATACTGCTTTTTCAAGGCAAGCTTCTCGACGTCTTGTTTATAATGATTCCATAGTTTGTCCTTCTCATGAGAAAGGAGTAGGAATCCAACGGCTCTGTGAAGTAGGCTGCTGCGCCGCTCGCCCAGACGTTCATTTTGGTCCATTCCAGGCAATAGGGTCGACTCTTTAGCTGGAACAGGAAAAGCAGCAGTAGCACCTGTACAAGCGGAATTCGTGAGCACGGATACAAAGCAGCAGTGTCGTGGTCCACAGTGCCAGCAAGAATGGCACGCTTTTCAAGAAGCCGGATAGGTGATTTGGCCCCATGCTGCTCGACGAACTGCGAAGCGGCTTCCAGCGTTAGCGATGAAGGGTAATGCGGCCAATCCGTAGGGAGGGAGTAGTTATCTAACGGCTCTGTGATATAGTCTGCAGCGCCGCTCTCCGAGACGTTCATTTTGGTCCCGTCCAGACAATAGGGTCGACTTCGGTAGCTGGCCAAAGAAAAGGTGCAGCAGCACATGTACAAGCGACAATCGTGAGCACGGATGCATAGCAGCAGTGTCGTGGTCCACAGTGTCTGCAGGAATGACGCCCTTTTCAAGATGCCGGATAGGTGATTTGTCCCCATGTTGCTCGATGAACTGCGAAGCGGCTTCCAGAGTTAACGGTGAAGGGTAATGCGGTCAATACGTATACAGAGAGTAGGTATCCAACGGCTCTGTGATGTAGGCTGCAGCGCCGCTCTCCAAGACTTTCATTTTGGTCCCGTCCAGGCAATAGGGTCGACTTCGATAGCTGGCCCAGGAAAAGCAGCAGCAGCACCTCTGCAAGCGGCATTCGCGAGCACGGATGCATAGCAGCAGTGTAGGAGTCCACAGTGTCGGCAGGAATGACGGCCTTTTCAAGAAGCCGGATAGGTGATTTGGCCTCATATTGCTCGACTAACTGCGAAGCGGCTTCAAGAGTTAGTGGTGAAGGGTAATGCGGCCAATCCGCAGGGAGTAGGTATCTAACGGCTCTGTGAACTGGCCTGCAGCGCCGCTCTCCCATACGTTCATTTTGGTCCCGTCCGGGCATTAGGGTCGACTCGGTAGCTGGCGAAGGAAAAGCAGCAGCAGCAACTGTACAAGCGGCCTTCGTGAGCACGGATGCATAGCAGCAGTTTCGTGGCCCACAGTGCCAGAAAGAATGACGCGCTTTTGAAGAAGCCGGATAGGTGATTTGGCCCCATTTGCCTGAAGAACTGCGAAGAAGCTTCCAGAGTTAACGGTGAAGGATAATGCGGCCAATCCGTAGACAGGGTGTAGGTATCCAACGGCTCTGTGAAGTAGGTTGCAGCACCGGTCTCGCAGACGTTCATTTTGGTCTTGTCCAGGCAATAGGGTGGACTCGGCAGCTTGCCAGGAAAAGCAGCACCTGTAAAAGCGGCATTCGTGAGCACGGATGCATAGCAGCAGTGTCGTGGTCCACTGTGTCATCAGGAATGACGCCCTTTTCAAGAAGCCGGAGAGGTGATTTGGCCCCATGTTGCTCATTGAACTGCGAAGCGGCTTCCAGAGTTAGCGGTGAAGGGTACTGTGGCCAATCCGTAGGGAGGGAATAGGTATCCAACGGCACTGTGAAGTAGGCTGCAGCGCCGCTCTTCCAGACGTTGTTTTTGGTCCCGTCCAGACAATAGGGTCGATTCGGTAGCTGGCCCGGGAAAAGCAGCAGCAGCACCTGTACATGCGCATTCGTGAGCACAGATGCATAGCAACAGTGTCAGTAGGAACGATACCCTTTTCAAGAAGCCGGAGATAGGTGGTTTGGCCCCTTGTTGCGCGACGAACTCCGAAGCGGCTTGGAGAGCTAGCGTTGAAGAGTAATGCGGCCAATCCGTATGGAGGGAGTAGGTACCCAACTGCTCTGTGAACTGGGCTGCAGCGCCGCTCTCCCAGACGTTCATTTCGGTCCCGTTCAGACAATAGTGTAGACTTCAATAGCCGGCCCATGAAAAGCAGCAGCAGCAGCACCTGTAAAATCGGCATTCGAGAGCACGGATGCACAGCAGCAGTGTCTTGGTCCACAGTGTCAGCAGGAATGAGCCCTTTTGAAGAAGCCGGATAAGTGATCTGGCCCCATGTCTCTCGACGAACTGCGAAGCGGATTCCAGTGTTAGCGGTGAAGGGTAATGCGGCCAATCCGTAGACAGGGAATAGGTATCCAACGGCTCTGTGAAGTAGGCTGCAGCTCCGGTCTCCCAGACGTTCATTTTGGTCTTCTCCAGGCAATAGGGTGGACACGGTAGCTGGCCCAGGAAAAGCAGCACCTGTACAAGCGGCATTTCGTGAGCACGGATGCATAGCAGCAGTGTCGGGGTCCACAGCGTCAGCAGGAATGAGGGCCTTTTCAAGAAGCCGGATAGGTGATTTGGCCCCATGTTGCTCAACGAACTGCGAAGCGGCTTACAGAGTTAGCGGTGAAGGCTAATGTGGCCAATCCGTAGGGAGGGAATAGGTATCCAACGGCTCTGTGAAGTAGGCTGCAGCGCCGCTCTTCCTGACGTTCTTTTTGGTCCCGTCCAGGCTATGGAGTCGATTCGGTAGCTGGCCCCGGAAAAGCAGCAGCCTCACTTGTACAAGCGGCATTCGTGAGCACGGATGCATAGCAGCTGTGTCAGCAGGAATGATGCCCTTTTCAAGAAGCTGGATAGGTGATTTGGCCCCATGTTGCGCAATGAACTGCGAAGCGGCTTCGAGAGCTAGCGGTGAAGAGAAATGCGGCCAATCCGTAGGGAAGGAGTAGGTATCTAACGGCTCTGTGAAGTAGACTACAGCGCCGCTCTCCCAGACGTTCATTTCGGTTCCGTTCAGACAATAGTGTAGACTTCGATAGCCAGCCCAGGAAAAGCAGCAGCAGCACATGTACAAGCGCAATTCGTGAGCACGGATGCATAGCAGCAGTGCCTTGGTCCACAGTGTCAGCAGGAATGACGCCCTTTTGAACAAGCCGGATAAGTAATTTGGCCCCATGTCTCTCGACGAACTTCGAAGCGGCTTCCAGAGATAACGGTGAAGGGTAATGCGGTCAATTCGTAGGGAGGGAGAAGGTATCCAACGGCTCTGTGAAGTAGGCTGCAGCGCCGCTCTCCCAGACCTTTATTTTAGTCCCGTCCAGGCAATTGTGTCGACTTCAGTAGCTGGATCAGGAAAAGCAGCAGCAGCACGTGTACAAGCGGCATTCGTGAGCACGGATGCATAGCAGCAGTGTCGTGGTCCACAGTGTTAGCATCAATGACGCCCTTTTCAACCCGGATGGGTGATATAGTCCCATGTTGCTCGTCGAACTGCGAAGCGGCTTCTAGAGTTAGCGGTGAAGGGTAATGTTTCCAATCCGTAGGGAGGGAGGAGGTATCCAACGGCTCTGTGAAGTAGTCTGCAGCGCCGCTCTCCGAGACGTTCTTTTTGGTCCTGTCCAGGCAATAGGGTCGACTTCGGTAGCTGGCCCAGGAAAAGGTGCAGCAGCACATGTACAAGCGCAATTCGTGAGCACGGATGCATAGCAGCAGTGCCTTGGTCCACAGTGTCAGCAGGAATGAGGGCCTTTTCAAGAAGCCGGATAAGTTATTTAGCCCCATGTTGCTCGACGAACTGCGAAGTGGCTTACAGAGTTAGCGGTGAAGGGTAATGTTGAAAATCCGTAGGGAGGGAGTAGGTACCCAACGGCTCTGTGAAGTAGGCTGCAGCGCCGCTCTCCCAGACGTTCTTTTTGGTCCTGTCCAGGCAATAGAGTCGACTTCGGTAGCTGGCCCAGGAAAAGCAGCAGCAGCACCTGTACAAGCGGCATTCGTGAGCACGGATGCATAGCAGCAGTGTCGTGGTCCACTGTGTCATCAGGAATGACGCCCTTTTCAAGAAGCTGGAGAGGCGATTTGTCCCGATGTTGCTCATTGAACTGCGAAGCGGCTCCAGAGTTAGCAGTGAAGGGTAATGTGGCCAATCCGTAGGAAGGGAGTAGGTATCCAACGGCTCTGTGATGTAGGCTGCAGCGCCCCTGTCCCAGACGTTCATTTTTGTCCCGTCCAGGCATTAGGGTCGACTCGGTAGCTGGCTCAGGAAAAGCAGCAGCAGCAGCAGCACCTGTACAAGCGGCATTCGTGAGCACGGATGCATAGCAGCAGAGTCGTGGCCCACAGTGTCAGCTGAAATGACGCCCTTTTGGTGATGCCGGAGAGGTGATTTGGCCCCATTTGCTCAAAGAACTGCGAAGCGGCTTCCAGAGTTAACTATGAAGGGTAATGCGGCCAATCCGTAGACAGGGAGTAGGTATCCAACGGCTCTGTGAAGTAGGCTGCAGCGCTGGTCTCCCAGACGTTCATTTTGGTCCCGTCCAGGCAATAGTGTCGACTTGGGTAGCTGGCCCAGGAAAAGAAGCAGCAGCTCCTGTACAAGCGGCATTCGTGAGCACGGATGCAGAGCAGCAGTGTCGTGGTCAACAGTGTTAGCAGGAATGACGCCCTTTTCAAGAAGCCGGATGGGTGATTTGGTCACATGTGGCTCGTCGAACTGCAAAGCGGCTTCCAGAGTAAGCGGTGAAGGGTAATGTGGCCAATCCGTAGACAGGGAGTAAGCATCCAACGGCTCTGTGAACTCGGCTGCAGCGCCGCTCTTCCAGACGTTCTTTTTGGTCCCGTAAAGGCATGAGTGTCGATTCGGTAGCTGGCCCAGGAAAAGCAGCAGCAGCTCCTGTACAAGCGGCATACGTGAGCACGGATGCATAGCAGCAGTGTGGGCAGGAATGGTGCCCTTTTCAAGAAGCCGGACAGGTGGTTTGGCCCCTTCTTGCGCGACGAACTGCGAGCGGCTTCGAGAGCTACCGGTGAAGAGTAATGCGGCCAATCCGTAGGGAGGGAGCAGGTATCCAACGGCTCTGTGAACTGGGCTGCAGCGCCCCTCTCCCAGACGTTCATTTTTGTCCCGTCACGGCATTAGGGTCGACTCGGTAGCTTGCCCACGAAAAGCAGCAGTAGCACCTGTACAAGCGGCATTCGTGAGCACGGATGCATAGCAGCAGTGTCTTTGTCCACAGTGTCAGCAAGAAGGACGCCCTTTTGAAGAAGCCGGATAGGTGATTTGGCCCCATTTGCTCGAAGAACTGCGAAGCGGCTCCCAGAGTTAACAGTGAAGGGTAATGCGGCCAATCCATAGACAGGGAGTAGGTACCCAACGGCTCTGTAAAGTACTCTGCAGCACCGGTCTCCCAGACGTTCATTTTGGTCTTGTCCAGGCAATAGGGTGAACTCGGCAGCTGGCCAGGAAAAGCAGCACCTGTACAAGCGGCATTCGTGAGCACGGATGCATAGCAGCAGTGTCGGGGTCCACAGTCAGCAGGAATGAGGGCCTTTTCAAGAAGCCGGTTAAGTTATTTGGCCCCATGTTGCTCAGAACTGCGAAGCGGCTTCCAGAGTTAGCAGTGAAGGGTAATGTGGCCAATCCGTAGGGAGGGAGTAGGTATCCAACGGCTCTGTGAAGTAGGCTGCAGCGCCCCTGTCCCAGACGTTCATTTTTGTCCCGTCCAGGCATTAGGGTCGACTCGGTAGCTGGCCCAGGAAAAGCAGCAGCAGCAGCAGCACCTTAACAAGCGGCATTCGTGAGCACGGATGCATAGCAGCAGAGTCGTGGCCCACAGTGTCAGCTTAAATGACGCCCTTTTGAAGAAGCCGGAGAGGTGATTTGGCCCCATTTGCTCAAAGAACTGCGAAGCGGCTTCCAGAGTTAACGATGAAGGGTAATGTGGCCAATCCGTAGACAGGGAGTAGGTATCCAACGGCTCTGTGAACTCGGCTGCAGCGCCGCTCTCCCAGACCTTTATTTTGGTCCCGTCCAGGCAATTGTGTCGACTTCAGTAGCTGGATCAGGAAAAGCAGCAGCAGCACCGTGTACAAGCGGCATTCGTGAGCACGGATGCATAGCAGCAGTGTCGTGGTCCACAGTGTTAGCAGCAATGACGCCCTTTTCATCCCGGATGGGTGATATGGTCCCATGTTGCTCGTCGAACTGCTAAGCGGCTTCTAGAGTTAGCGGTGAAGGGTAATGCTTCCAATCCGTAGGGAGGGAGGAGGTATCCAACGGCTCTGTGAAGCAGTCTGCAGCGCCGCTCTCCGAGACGTTCTTTTTGGTCCTGTCCAGGCAATAGGGTCGACTTCGGTAGCTGGCCCAGGAAAAGGTGCAGCAGCACCTGTACAAGCAGCATTCGTGACCACGGATGCATAGCAGCAGAGTCGTTGCCCACAGTGTCAGCAGGAATGACGCCCTTTTGAAGAAGCCGGATAGGTGAATTGGCCCCATTTGCTCGAAGAACTAAAAAGGGGCTTCAGAGTTAACGATGAAGGGTAATGCGGCCAATCCGTAGACAGGATGTAGGTATGCAACGGCTCTGTGAAGTAGGCTGTAGCACCGGTATCCCAGACGTTCATTTTGGTCTTGTCAAGCAATAGGGTGGACTAAGTATCCGGCCCAGGAAAAGAATCACCTGTACAAGCGGCATTCGTGAGCACGGATGCATAGCAGCAGTGTCGGGGTCCACAGTGTCAGCAGGAATGAGGGCCCTTTCAAGAAGCCGGATAAGTTATTTGGCCCCATGTTGCTCGACGAACTGCGAAGTGGCTTACAGAGTTAGCGGTGAAGGGTAATGTTGAAAATCCGTAGGGAGGGAGTAGGTACCCAACGGCTCTGTGAAGTAGGCTGCAGCGCCGCTCTCCCAGACGTTCTTTTTGGTCCTGTCCAGGCAATAGAGTCGACTTCGGTAGCTGGCCCAGGAAAAGCAACAACAGCACCTGTACAAGCGGCATTCGTGAGCACGGATGCAGAGCAGCAGTGTCGTGGTCAACAGTGTTAGCAGGAATGACGCCCTTTTCAAGAAGCCGGATGGGTGATTTGGTCACATGTGGCTCGTCGAACTGCAAAGCGGCTCCCAGAGTAAGCGGTGAAGGGTAATGTGGCCAATCCGTAGACAGGGAGTAGGCATCCAACGGCTCTGTGAACTCGGCTGCAGCGCCGCTCTTCCAGACGTTCTTTTTGGTCCCGTAAAGGCATGAGTGTCGATACGGTAGCTGGCCCAGGAAAAGCAGCAGCAGCTCCTGTACAAGCGGCATACGTGAGCACGGATGCATAGCAGCAGTGTGGGCAGGAACGATGCCCTTTTCAAGAAGCCGGACAGGTGGTTTGGCCCCTTCTTGCGCGACGAACTGCGAGCGGCTTCGAGAGCTACCGGTGAAAAGTAATGCGGCCAATCCGTAGGGAGGGAGCAGGTATCCAACGGCTCTGTGAACTGGGCTGCAGCGCCCCTCTCCCAGACGTTCATTTTTGTCCCGTCACGGCATTAGGGTCGACTCGGTAGCTTGCCCACGAAAAGCAGCAGTAGCACCTGTACAAGCGGCATTCGTGAGCACGGATGCATAGCAGCAGTGTCGGGGTCCACAGTGTCAGCAGGAATGAGGGCCTTTTCAAGAAGCCGGATAAGTTATTTGGCCCCATGTTGCTCGACGAACTGCGAAGCGGCGTACAGAGTTAGCGGTGAAGGGTAATGTTGAAAATCCGTAGGGAGGGAGTGGGTACCCAACGGCTCTGTGAAGTAGGCTGCAGCGCCGCTCTCCCAGACGTTCTTTTTGGTCCTGTCCAGGCAATAGAGTCGACTTCGGCAGCTGGCCCAGGAAAAGCAGCAGCAGCACCTGTACAAGCGGCATTCGTGAGCACGGATGCATAGCAGCAGTGTCGTGGTCCACTGTGTCATCAGGAATGACGCCCTTTTCAAGAAGCTGGAGAGGTGATTTGTCCCGATGTTGCTCAGTGAACTGCGAAGCGGCTTCCAGAGTTAGCAGTGAAGGGTAATGTGGCCAATCCGTAGGGAGGGAGTAGGTATCCAACGGCTCTGTGAAGTAGGCTGCGGCGCCCCTGTCCCAGACGTTCATTTTTGTCCCGTCCAGGCATTAGGGCCGACTGGGTAGCTGGCCCAGGAAAAGCAGCAGCAGCAGCACCTTAACAAGCGGCATTCGTGAGCACGGATGCATAGCAGCAGAGTCGTGGCCCACAGTGCCAGCTTAAATGACGCCCTTTTGAAGAAGCCGGAGAGGTGATTTGGCCCCATTTGTTCAAAGAACTGCGAAGCGGCTTCCAGAGTTAACGATGAAGGGTAATGCGGCCAATCCGTAGACAGGGAGTAGGTATCCAACGGCTCTGTGAAGTAGGCTGCAGCACTGGTCTCCCAGACGTTCATTTTGGTCCCGTCCAGGCAATAGTGCTGACTTCGGTAGCTGGCCCAGGAAAAGAAGCAGCAGCTCCTGTACAAGCGGCATTCGTGAGCACGGATGCAGAGCAGCAGTGTCGTGGTCAACAGTGTTAGCAGGAATGACGCCCTTTTCAAGAAGCCGGATGGGTGATTTGGTCACATGTGGCTCGTCGAACTGCAAAGCGGCTTCCAGAGTAAGCGGTGAAGGGTAATGTGGCCAATCCGTAGACAGGGAGTAGGTATCCAACGGCTCTGAGAATTCGGCTGCAGCGCCGCTCTTCCAGACGTTCTTTTTGGTCCCGTAAAGGCGTGAGTGTCGATTCGGTAGCTGGCCCAGGAAAAGCAGCAGCAGCTCCTGTACAAGCGGCATACGTGAGCACGGATGCATAGCGACAGTGTCAGTAGGAATGATGCCCTTTTCAAGAAGCCGGATATGTCGTTTGGCCCCTTGTTGCGCGACGAACTGCGAAGCGGCTTGGAGAGCTAGCGTTGAAGAGTAATGCGGCCAATCCGTAAGGAGGGAGTATGTATTCAACAGCTCTGTGAACTGGGCTGCAGCGCCCCTCTCCCAGACGTTCATTTCGGTCCCGTTCAGACAATAGGGTAGACTTCGATAGCCGGCCCAGGAAAAGCAGCAGCAGCACCTGTACAAGCGGCATTCGTGAGTTCGGATGCATAGCAGCAGTGCCTTGGTCCACAGTGTCAGCAGGAATGACGCCCTTTTGAAGAACCCGGACAATTGATTTGGCCCCATGTCTCTTGACGAACTGCGAAGCGGCTTCCAGAGATAACGGTGAAGGGTGTTGCGGCCAATTCGTATGGAGGGAATAGGTATCCAACGGCTCTGTGAAGTAGGCTGCAGCGCCGCTCTCCCAGACCTTCATTTTGGTCCCGTCCAGGCAATTGTGTCGACTTCAGTAGCTGGCCCAGGTAAAGCAGCAGCAGCAGGTGTACAAGCGGCATTCGTGAGCACGGATGCATAGCAGCAGTGTCGTGGTCCACAGTGTTAGCAGCAATGACGCCCTTTTCAACCCGGATGGGTGATATAGTCCCATGTTGCTCGCCGAACTGCGAAGCGGCTTCCAGAGTTAACGATGAAGGGTAATGCGGCCAATCCGTAGATAGGATGTAGGTATCCAACGGCTCTGTGAAGTAGGCTGTAGCACCGGTCTCCCAGACGTTCATTTTGGTCTTGTCCAGGCAATAGGGTGGACTTTGGTAGCTGGCCCAGGAAAAGCAGCAGCAGCACCTGTACAAGCGGCATTCGTGAGCACGGATGCATAGCAGAAGTGTCGTGGTCCACAGTGTCAGCAGGAATGACGCCCTTTTCAAGAAGCCGGATAGGTGATTTGGCCCCATGTTGCTCGATGAACTGCGAAGCGGCTGCCAGAGTTAACGGTGAAGGGTAATGCGGCCAATCCGTAGGCAGGGAGTAGGTATCCAACGGCTCTGTAAAGTAGGCTGCATCAAGAGGGTGTCCAGGCAAGAGGGTGAACTCGGCAGCTGGCCAGGAAAAGCAACACCTCTACAAGCGGCATTCGTGAGCACGGATCCATAGCAGCTGTGTCGTGGGCTGCTGTGTCATCAGGAATGACGCTGTTTACAAGAAGCAGGATAGGTGATTTGGCCCCATGTCTCTCGACGAACTGCGAAGCGGCTTCCAGAGATTGCGGTGAAGTGTAATGCGGGCAATCCGTAAGAAGAGAGTAGGTATCCAACGGCTCTGAGAACTGCGCTGCAGCGTCCCTCTCCCAGACGTTCATTTTTCCCGTCCAGGCATTAGCGTGGACTCGGTAGCTGGCCCAGGAAAAGCAGCAGCAGCAGCGGCACCTGTACAAGCGGCATTCGTGAGCATGGATGCATAGCAGCAGTGTCGTGGTCCACTGTGTCATCAGGAATGACGCCTTTTTCAAGAAGACAGAGAGGTGATTTGGCCCCATGTTGCTCGTTGCACTGCGAAGCGGCTTACAGAGTTAGCGGTGAAGTGTAATTTGGCCAATCCGTAGGGAGGGAGTAGGTATCCAACGGCTCTGTGAAGTAGGCTGCAGCGCCGCTCTCCCAGACGTTCTTTCTGGTACTGTCCAGGCAATACGGTCGACGTCGGTAGCTGTCCCAGGAAAAGCAGCAGCAGCACCTGTACAAGCGGCATTCGTGAGCACGGATGCATAGCAGAAGTGTCGTGGTCCACAGTGTCATCAGGAATGACGCCCTTTTCAAGAAGCCGGATAGGTGATTTGGCCCCATGTTCCTCGATAAACTGCGAAGAGGCTTCCAGAGTTAGCGGTGAAGGGTAATGCGGCCAATCCTTAAACAGGGAGTAGGTATCCAACGGCTCTGTGAAGTAGGCTGCAGCGCCGCTCTTCCAGACGTTCATTTTGGTCCCGTCCAGGCAATAGGGTCGATTCGGTAGCTGGCCCAGGAAAAGCAGCAGCAGCACCTGTACAAGCGGCATTCGTGAGCACGGATGCATAGCAACAGTGTCACCAGGAACGATGCCCTTTTCAAGAAGCCGGATAGGTGGTTTGGCCTCTTGTTGCGCGACGAACTGCGAACTAAAGCGGCTGTTTGGGCTTGTTGGTCAGTGAACATGGTAAAAGAATGCAGCGCGAAAAAACAAGGACGTACAGAAGTGGACAGGACAGGGCGTTGACTACGAACACATTTATTCAGAAAGATGAGCAGCTTATATTACGCAGTCCAACACCCACGTGACCAGGAAAATAGCAAACGCGTTCAACTATCTAATACAAAAAACAAAACGAAGTACACAATATCAAAGTGATACATTTCTAGGTAAAGCAATGTCAGCCAAAAACCGATAAAACCGAGAGATAAAGCGAAGCGGCTCGGAGAGCTAGCGGTGAAGTGTATTGCGGCCAATCCGTAAGGAGGGAGTAGGTGTCCAACGGCTCTGTGAACTGGGCTGCAGCGCCCCTCTCCCAGACGTTCACTTCTGTCCCGTCCAGGCATTAGGGTCGACTCGGTAGCTGGCCCAGGAAAAGCAGCAGCAGCAGCACCTGTACAAGCGGCATTCGTGAGCACGGATGAATAGCAGCAGAGTCGTGGCCCACAGTGTCAGCTGGAATGACGCCCTTTTGAAGAAGCCGGATAGGTGATTTGGCCCCATTTGCTCAAAGAACTGCGAAGCGGCTTCCAGAGTTAACGGTGAAGGGTAATGTGGCCAATCCGCAGACAGGGAGTAGGTATCCAAAGCGAAGCGGCTCGGAGAGCTAGCGGTGAAGTGTATTGCGGCCAATCCGTAAGGAGGGAGTAGGTGTCCAACGGCTCTGTGAACTGGGCTGCAGCGCCCCTCTCCCAGACGTTCACTTCTGTCCCGTCCAGGCATTAGGGTCGACTCGGTAGCTGGCCCAGGAAAAGCAGCAGCAGCAGCACCTGTACAAGCGGCATTCGTGAGCACGGATGAATAGCAGCAGAGTCGTGGCCCACAGTACCAGCAGGAATGACGCAATGTTCAAGAAGCCGGATAGGTGATTGGGCCTCATGTTGCTCGTCGAACTGCGAAGCGGCTTCCTGAGTTAGCGGTGGAGGTTAATGCGTTCAGTCCGTAAGGAGGGAGTAGGTATACAACGGCTCTGTGAAGTAGGCTGCAGCGCCGCTCTCCCAGACGTTCATATTGGTCCCGCCCAGGCAATAGGGCCGACTCGGTAGCTGACGCAGGAAAACCAGCAGCAGCACCTGTACAAGCGGCCTTCGTGAGCACGGATGCATAGCTGCAGTTTCGTGGCCCACAATGTCTGCAGGAATGACGCCCCTTTGAAGAAGCCGGATAGGTGATTTGGCCCCATTTGCTCGACGAACTGCGAACCGGCTTCCAGAGTTAGCGGTGAAGGGTAATGCGGCCAATCCGTAGACAGGGAGTAGGTATCCAACGGCTCTGTGAAGTAGACTGCAGCGCCGCTCACCCAGACGTTCATTTTGGTCCCGTCCAGGCAATAGGGTCGACTTCGGTAGCTGGCCGAGGAAAAGCAGCAGCAGACCCGTACAAGCGGCATTCGTGAGCACGGATGCATAGCAGCAGAGTCGTAGCCCACAGTGTCAGCTGGAATAACGCCATTTTGAAGAAGCCGGATAGGTGATTTGGCCCCATTTGCTCGAATAACTGCGAAGCGGCTTCCGGAGTTAACGGTGAAGAGTAATGCGGCCAATCCGTAGACAGGGAGTAGGTATCGAACGGCTCTGTGAAGTAGGCTTCAGAACCTTTACAAGCGGCATTCGTGAGCACGGATGTATAGCAGCAGTGTCGGGGCCCACATTGTTAGCAGGAATGACGGCCTTTTCAAGAAGCCGGATAGGTGATTTGGCCTCATGTTGCTCGACGAACTGCGAAGCGGCTTCCAAAGTTAGCGGTGAAGGGTAATATGGCCAATCCGTAGGGATGGAGTAGGTATCCAACGGCTCTGTGAAGTAGGCTGCAGCGCCGCTCTCCCAGACCTTCATTGTGGTCCCGTCCAGGCAATAGTGTCGACTTTGGTAGCTCGCCCAGGAGAAGCAGCAGCAGCACGTGTACAAGCGGCATTCGTGTGCACGGATGCATAGCAGCAGTGTCGTGGTCCACAGTGTTAGCAGGAATGACGCCCTTTTCAAGAAGCCGGATAGGTGATTTGGCCCCATGTTGCTCGACGAACTGCGAAGCGGCTTCCAGAGTTAGCGGTGAAGGGTAATGTTGCCAATCCGTAGGGAGGGAGTAGGTATCCAACGGCTCTATGAAGTAGGCTGCAGCGCCGCTCTCCCAGACGTTCTTTTTGGTCCTGTTCAGTCAATAGGGTCGACTTCGGTAGCTGGCCTTTGTAAGCGGCATTCGTGAGCACGATGCATAGCAGCAGTGTCGGGGTCCACAGTCGCAGCAGGAATAATGGCCTTTTGAAAAAGCCGGATTGGTGATTTGGCCACATTTGCTCGAAGAACTGCGAAGCGGCTTCCAGAGATAACGGTGAAGGGTAATGCGGCATCTCGATAGACAGGGAGTAGGTATCCAACAGCTCTGTGAAGTAGGCTGCAGCGCCGCTCTCCCAGACGTTCATTTTGGTCTTGTCCAGGCAATAGGGTGGACTCGGAAGTTGGCCCAGAAAAAGCAGCACCTGTACAAGCGGTACTCGTGACCACGGTTGCATAGCAGCAGTGTCGTGGTCCTCTGTGTCATCAGGAATGACGCCCTTTTCAAGAAGCAGGATAGGTGTTTTGGCCCCATGTCTCTCGACGAACTGCGTAGCGGCTTCCAGAGTTAGCGGTGAAGGGTAATGCGGACAATCCGTAGGGAGGGAGTAGGTATATAACGGCGCTTTGAAGCAGGCTGCAGCGCCGCTCACCCAGACGTTCATTTTGGTCCCGTCCAGGCAATAGGGTCGACTTCGATAGCTGGCCCAGGAAAAGCAGCAGCAGCACCTGTACATGCGGCATTCGTGAGCACGGATGCATAGCAGCACTGTCGTGGTCCACAGTGTCAGCAGGATTGACGCCCTTTTCAAGAAGCCAGATAGGGGATTTGGCCCCATGTTGCTCGATGAACGGCGAAGAGGCTTCCAGAGTTATCGGGGAAGCTTATTGTGGCCCTTCCGTAGGGAGAGAGTAGGTATCCAACGGCTCAATGAAGTAGGCTGTAGCGCCGTTGTCCCAGACGTTCATTCTGGTCCCGTCCAGACAACACGATCGACTTCGATAGCTGGCCCAGGAAAAGCAGCAGCAGCACCTCTACAAGCGGCATTCGTGAGCACGGATGCATAGCAGCAGTGTCGGGGTCCACAGTGTCAGCAGGAATGACGGCCTTTTCAAGAAGCCGGATAGGTGATTTGGCCTCATGTTGCTCGACGAACTGCGAAGCGGCTTCCAGAGTTAGTGGTGAAGGGTAATGCGGCCAATCCGTAGGGAGTAGGTATCTAACAGCTCTGTGAACTGGGCTGCAGCGCCACTCTCCCAAACGTTCATTTTGGTCCCGTCCGGGCATTATGGTCGACTCGGTAGCTGGCGTAGGAAAAGCAGCAGGAGCACCTGTACAAGCAGCCTTCGTGAGCACGGATGCATAGCAGCAGTTTCGTGGCCCACAGTGTCTGCAGGAATGACGCTCTTTTGAAGAAGCCGGATAGGTGATTTGTCCCCATTTGCTCGACGAACAGCGAACCGGCTTCTAAATTTAGCGGTGAAGGGTAATGCGGCCAATCTGTTGCCAGGGAGTAGGTATCCAACGGCTTTGTGAAGTACACTGCAGCGCCGCTCTCCCAGACGTTCATTTTGGTCCCGTCTAGGCAATAGGGTGGACTCAAGTGGGCCCAGGAAAAGCAGCACCTGTACAAGCGGCATTCCTGAGCACGGATGCATAGCAGCAGTGTCGTGGTCCACTGTGTCATCAGGAATGACGCCCTTTTCAAGAAGCCGGAGAGGTGTTTTGGCCCCATGTTACTCGTAGAACTGCGAAGCGGCTTACAGAGTTAGCGGAGAAGGGTAATGCGGCCAATCAGTAGGGAGGGAGTAGGTATCCACGGCTCTGTGAAGTAGGCTGCAGCGCCGCTCACCCAGACGTTCATTTTGGTCCCGTCCAGGCAATAGAGTCGACTTCGGTAGCTGGCCCATGAAAAGCAGCAGCAGCACCTGTACAAGCGGCAATCGTGAGCACGGATGCATAGCAGCAGAGCCGTGGCCCACAGTGTCAGCTGGAATGACGCCCTTTTGAAGAAGCCGGATAGGTGATTTGGCCCCATATGCTCGAAGAGCTGCGAAGCGGCTTCCAGAGTTAACGGTTAAGGGTAAAGCGGCCGATCCGTAGATATGAAGTAGGTATCCATCGGCTCTGTGAAGTACGCTGCAGCACCGGTCTCCCAGACGTTCATTTTGGTCTTGTCCAGGCAATAGGGTGGACTCGGTAGCTGGCCCAGGAAAAGCAGCACCTGAACAAGCGGCATTCGTGAGCACGGATGCATAGCAGCAGTGTCTTGGTCCACTGAGTCATAATGAATGTCGCACTTTTCAAGAAGCTGGATGGGTGATTTGGCCACATGTGGCTCGTCGAACTGCGAAGCGGCTTCCAGAGTTAGCGGTTAAGGGTAATGTGGCCAATCCGTAGGGAATACAGGAATACAGGAATTTTATTGCAAGATATGTATATACAGTACATAGCGTGTGCCCGCAGAAGCGCAAGCGCTCGTTGGCGGGCCACGGCAGTCACAACAGCTTGAGGTCAATAAAAAACGCTGCAATTGCACAATTTACAATGCAAAAAGAAGACGAAGAAAACAATTAGCAATAACACAAAGCCAAAATATTACATATAGTTCAGTTACAAATTTAGCGATTGATAATTATGTAACGCAAAGAAAATCTGGAGTTAATAAATAGAACACAAACAAGATAGGAATTAAAAAGCAACTCAGTATTTCCTTTCATTAAAACTTTCAAACCACGCTTGCAGTCCAGATTTCACTACCGTCAATGAATCACAATCAAACACCTTTGAAGGTATTTTGTTAAAGTGGTAGGGTATATATAACTGTCGTGTCCTTTTAATATAATGTGTATAAACCCTTGGAACTTTATAACGCGCTATGCGCCTAAGCGACTCTGGCGTTTTTATCTCTCTGTTTACTGTGCTGAAAAGTAGTTTCTCAGAACTACCACCAGCAAGTACAAGTCATGCAGAGGAATAACTCCTGCTTTAACCATTCTGGTGTTATGGTCGGACTTCTCGTAAGCCGTGCCATACAATAAATTAGTGGAGATTCTGCACAGGAAACTATCTACCTCCTTAATCTTACAAGGTGCACAAGAACCATACACTGAAACACCGTATCTAGGGATAGATTCTCCTAAAGATCTATACACAGTCCCACCCAAGTTTATAGGCGTAGTGTATTTGATACGATAAAGCTGCACAGAAAGAGCACGGAGTCGTTTAAATAAATAGTCAATTTGGGAAGACCAGCACAAGTTGGAAACAAGATATAGGCCAAGATATTTAACACTTCGAGTAGGGTAGTGGCGAAAATTCGCATTTGGCACTGTTGCTACCATGCAGAACAACCGACTGTTCAAGATCAACATTCTTGTGCGGCTTTCTGAAACACATCAACACGGTTTTGTTTATGTTTATGTATATTTGATTTCCAGATAACCAGTCTACTATTTTATTGATATCGTACTGAAGTAATTTCAGTGCGAGTGGGCTTGATTCATGGGATATCACTAAAGCTGTATCATCAGTATACTGAAATAATTTTGCATTTAATGTTAGATTAACCATATCATTTACATAAACATTAAACAAAAAGGGTCTCAAAACAGAACCTTGCGGAACGCCGTACTGAATATGAGAAATAGTACTAAATGATTCTTTAATTTTAAATACTTGTTTACGGTGCGAAAGGTAAGTTGCAAAAAATTGGTAGTATGGACCACGGAATCCAATACTTTCCAACTTACGTAACAAAACAGAGTGCTCCACGGTATCGAACGCCTTCGATAAATCCAAAAATAATCCAAAAACACACTGATTAACATCCAAGTTACCATTGATAAAATCACAGCAATCTTCGAGAAGCTCAACCGCACTAATTTTACGACGGAAACCATACTGTGTAGTACTCAAACAAGAATACTTCTCACAAAAACATGTCACATAATGGTGCACAATTTTTTCCATCAGGATGCTAATGACTGGAAGTATGCCAATTGGTCTGTAATTTGTTTGATCTGTCTTTTTTCCCGACTTGTAGATGGATCATAGTACTGAGATCTTCAGACCTGATGGTATCTCTCCGGTCTTGAAACACCCATTAAGTGTATGTAAAAGTACATCTTTAAGTTTAGAGTATTTGTTTCGCAAATCACCCAGTCTAATCTTATCGTAGCCTGGTGGTTTGCTGTCTGGTAGCGTCCTAATAAGGTTCCACAACTCATCTTGATCAACAGGAGGAAAAGCAACAGAATTAATTGTTTTCTTGCCTTGGTATTGAATTGTAGAAACAACAGTTTGTTTTTTAAGTTCCCTAATGGATGATACAAACGCATCATTAAAAGAATTTGTAATGGTCGAAGGATCTGTTTTCAGAAAAGTACAGAACAACTTCTCATCCAAATTAGATTTCTTCTGTCTACCTAATAATTCGTTTAATAGACTCCAAGTTTTCCTCGTATTGCTGCTACACCTAGAAAACTCAGCAGAAAAATATTGCTTCTTTGCTTGCCTCAGCATAGCAGTAAGCTTATTACGATGTGTCCTATACTGCTCTTTCAAGGCAAGCTTCTCGACGTCTTGTTTATAATCATTCCATAGTTTGTCCTTCTCATGAGAAAGGAGTAGGAATCCAACGGCTCTGTGAAGTAGGCTGCTGCGCCGCTCGCCCAGACGTTCATTTTGGTCCATTCCAGGCAATAGGGTCGACTCTTTAGCTGGAACAGGAAAAGCAGTAGTAGCACCTGTACAAGCGGAATTCGTGAGCACGGATACAAAGCAGCAGTGTCGTGGTCCACAGTGCCAGCAAGAATGGCACGCTTTTCAAGAAGCCGGATAGGTGATTTGGCCCCATGCTGCTCGACGAACTGCGAAGCGGCTTCCAGCGTTAGCGATGAAGGGTAATGCGGCCAATCCGTAGGGAGGGAGTAGTTATCTAACGGCTCTGTGAAATAGTCTGCAGCGCCGCTCTCCGAGACGTTCATTTTGGTCCCGTCCAGACAATATGGTCGACTTCGGTAGCTGGCCCAAGAAAAGGTGCAGCAACACATGTACAGGCGGCAATCGTGAGCACGGATGCGCAGCAGCAGTTTCGTGGTCCACAGTGCAAGCAGGAATGACGCCATTATCAAGAAGCCGGATAGATGATTTGGCCCCATGTTGCTCGTCGAACTGCGAAGAGGCTTCTAGAGTTAGCGGTGGAGGTTAATGCGGTCAGTACGTAGGGAGGGAGTAGGTATACAACGGGTCTGTGAAGTAGGCTGCAGCGCCGCTCTCCCAGACGTTCATATTGGTCCCGCCCAGGCAATAGGGTCGACTCGGTAGCTGACCCAGGAAAAAAGGAAGGAGAACCCTGTACAAGCGGCATTTGTGAGCACGGATGCATAGCAGCAGTGTCGTGGTCCACAGTGTCTGCAGGAATGACGCCCTTTTCAAGATGCCGGATAGGTGATTTGGCCCCATGTTGGTCGATGAACTGCGAAGCGGCTTCCAGAGTTAACGGTGAAGGGTAATGCGGTCAATACGTATACAGAAAGTAGGTATCCAACGGCTCTGTGATGTAGGCTGCAGCGCCGCTCTCCCAGGCTTTCATTTTGGTCCCGTCCAGGCAGTAGGGTCGACTTCGATAGCTGGCCCAGGAAAAGCAGCAGCAGCACCTCTACAAGCGGCATTCGTGAGCACGGATACATAGCAGCAGTGTAGGTGTCCACAGTGTCAGCAGGAATGACGGCCTTTTCAAGAAGCCGGATAGGTGATTTGGCCTCATATTGCTCGACTAACTGCGAAGCGGCTTCAAGAGTTAGTGGTGAAGGGTAATGCGGCCAATCCGTAGGGAGTAGGTATCTAACGGCTCTGTGAACTGGGCTGCAGCGCCGCTCTCCCATACGTTCATTTTGGTCCCGTCCGGGCATTAGGGTCGACTCGGTAGCTGGCGAAGGAAAAGCAGCAGCAGCAACTGTACAAGCGGCCTTCGTGAGTACGGATGCATAGAAGCAGTTTCGTGGCCCACAGTGCCAGAGAGAATGAAGCGCTTTTGAAGAAGCCGGATATGTGATTTGGCCCCATTTGCTGGAAGAACTGGGAAGAGGCTTCCAGAGTTAGCGGGGAAGCTTATTGCGGCCCTTCCGTAGGGAGAGAGTAGGTATCCAACGGCTCAATGAAGTAGGCTGTAGCGCCGTTCTGCCAGACGTTCATTCTGGTCCCGTCCAGACAACACGATCGACTTCGAAAGCTGGCCCAGGAAAAGCAGCAGCAGCACCTCTACAAGCGGCATTCGTGAGCACGGATGCATAGCAGCAGTGTCGGTGTCCGCAGTGTCAGCAGGAATGACGGCCTTTTCAAGAAGCCGGATAGGTGATTTGCCCTCATGTTGCTCGACGAACTGCGAAGCGGCTTCCAGAGTTAGTGTTGAAGGGTAATGCGGCCAATCCGTAGCGAGTAGGTATCTAACGGTTCTGTGAACTGGGCTGCAGCGCCACTCTCCCAAACGTTCATTTTGGTCCCGTCCGGGCATTATGGTCGACTCGGTAGCTGGCGTAGGAAAAGCAGCATCAGCACCTGTACAAGCGGCATTCGTGAGCACGGATGCATAGCAGAAGTGTCGTGGTCCACAGTGTCAGCAGGAATGGCGCCCTTTTCAAGAAGCTGGCTAGGTGATTTGGCCCCATGTTCCTCGATGAACTGCGAAGAGGCTTCCAGAGTTAGCGGTGAAGGGTAATGCGGCCAATCCATAGACAGGGAGTAGGTATCCAATGGCTCTGTGAAGTAGGCTGCAGCGCCGCTCTTCCAGACGTTCTTTTTGGTCCCGTCCAGGCAATAGGGTCGATTCGGTAGCTGGCCCTGGAAAAGCAGCAGCAGCTCCTGTACAAACGGCATACGTGAGCACGGATGCATAGCAGCAGTGTGGGCAGGAACGATGCCCTTTTCAAGAAGCCGGATAGGTGGTTTGGCCCCTTCTTGCGCGACGAACTGCGAGCGGCTTCGAGAGCTAGCGGTGAAGAGTAATGCGGCCAATCCGTAGAGAGGGAGTAGGTATCCAACAGCTCTGTGAACTGGGCTGCAGCGCCCCTCTCCCAGACGTTCATTTTTGTCCCGGCCAGGCATTAGGGTTGACTCGGTAGCTAGCACAGGAAAAGCAGCAGCAATAGCACCTGTACAAGCGGCATTCCTGAGCACGGATGCATAGCAGCAGAGTCGTGTTCCACAGTGTAAGCTGGAATGACGCACTTTTGAAGAACACGGATAGGTGATTTGGCTCCATTTGCTCAAAGAACTGCGAAGCTGCTTCCAGAGTTAACGGTGAAGGGTAATGCGGCCAATCCGCAGACAGGGAGTAGGTATCAAACAGCTCTGTGAAGTAGACTGCAGCACCGGTCTATCAGACGTTCATGTTGGTCTTGTCCAGGCAATAGGGTCGACTGCGGAAGCTGGCCCAGGAAAAGCAGCAGCAGCACCTGTACATGCGGCATTCGTGAGCACGGATGCATAGCAGCACTGTCGTGGTCCACAGTGTCAGCAGGATTGACGCCCTTTTCAAGAAGCCAGATAGGGGATTTGGCCCCGTGTTGCTCGATGAACGGCGAAGAGGCATCCAGAGTTAGCGGTGAAGCTTATTGTGGCCCTTCCGTAGGGAGGGAGTAAGTATCCAACGGCTCAATGATGTAGGCTGTAGCGCCGTTCTCCCAGACGTTCATTCTGGTCCCGTCCAGACAACACGATCGACTTCGATAGCTGGCCCAGGAAAAGCAGCAGCAGCACCTGTACAAGCGGCAATCGTGAGCACGGATGCGCAGCAGCAGTTTCGTGGTCCACAGTGCCAGCAGGAATGACGCAATGTTCAAGAAGCCGAATAGGTGATTGGGCCTCATGTTGCTCGTCGAACTGCGAAGCGGCTTCCAGAGTTAGCGGTGGAGGTTAATGCGGTCAGTCCGTAAGGAGGGAGTAGGTATACAACGGCTCTGTGAAGTAGGCTGCAGCGCCGCTCTCCCAGACGTTCATATTGGTCCCGCCCAGGCAATAGGGCCGACTCGGTAGCTGACCCAGGAAAAGCAGCAGCAGCACCTCTACAAGCGGCATTCGTGAGCCCGGATGCATAACAGCAGTGTCAGGGTCCACGGTGTCAGCAGGAATGACGGCCTTTTCAAGAAACCGGATAGGTGATTTGGCCTCATTTTGCTCGACGAACTGCGAAGCGGCTTCCAGAGTTAGTGGTGAAGGGTAATGCGGCCAATCTGTAGGGAGCAGGTATCTAACGGCTCTCTGAACTGGGCTGCAGCGCCGCTCTCCCAAACGTTTATTTTGGTCCCGTCCGGGCATTAGGGTCGACTCGGTAGCGCGCCCAGGAAAAACAGCACTTGTACAAGCGGCATTCGTGAGCCCGGATGCATAGCAGCAGTGTCGGGGTCCACAGTGTCAGCAGGAATGACGCTCTTTTCAAGAAGCCGGATAGGTGCTTTGGCCCCATGTTGCTCGACAAACTGCGAAGCGGCTTCCGGAGTTAGCGGTGAAAGGTAATATGGCCAATCCGTAGGGAGGGAGTAGGTATCCAACGGCTCTTTGA
>JARKHS020016709.1:0-5000 GCA_030143305.2 Amblyomma americanum
CTGCCATTCTCGAGCGCCATATACAGTGAAGGCCTGTCAGCATTAATAAATCATAAGGCACCCCATCCTCATTTTCAACACATAAGTAACGGATGCCATACGGGTCTAGTGGAAACTCTTTCTTTAAGGTTCGCTGTAATACATCCCAAAAATAAACCCCTTCCCAACTGACGCGGCATCAAGCCCAGAGCTCTTTGTCGTCATGGTCCTCTGAGTGCGATGAAGCTTTGGTTACCTTACGTCGACTCCTTACTTCAACTCGTACCTTTGGTAGCGAAAACAGTCGATCTACAGCGAACTCGTTCAGTGAGCAGTTCGCTACATCCGTGAAGTAATTAAAATCGCAGCCCCAGGCGCCGTTTACACAGTATATAGGTCCAAGCATTCCAAACTCTGCTTTCTTACCGACACTGGGTGACACTGAGTTATGGGATACTATTAATGTCCTCCCATTGAACAAACCTCCAGGATATGATAAGATCAGATTACGTGATCTAAAGAATAATTATAAGAAGCTAAAAAGCGTGCTTTTGCATATTCTCAATGGTTGCTTTTCAACAGGAGATATACCGCAAGGAATGAAAATATCGGTTATACGACCAATCTTTAAAACGGGAAAAAAATCTGATAAAAGAAACTACCGACCGATCGCAATATTGCCGAGTATTACTGTTCTAATGGAGAAAATTGTATATAGAAATATGGTGTCGTTCTGTGACCGATTTTCTATAATCAATAACACACAGTATGGATTCAGGCGTAATATGAGCACTGTAGATCTTCTTGAAGATTGCTGCGATCACATTAACTTGCATATAGATAGAAACGAGGTTGTCCTTGGATTATTTTTAGACTTATCCAAAGCTTTTGACACTGTTGACCACGGGATTTTGTTACAGAAACTAGACAGAATTGGATTTCGCGGGCCTTATCAGCTTTTTTTCAATAGCTACCTCTCCAATCGTGCTCAGGTTGTGAGAGTCAAAGATGATTTCAGCCATTTCAAACCAATTCTAAATGGCGTGCCACAAGGTTTCGTTTAGGACCTTTCCTTTTTAATATTTATGTCAATGATTTAGCACATCTAGGTCTGAATTCATTACTCTACCAATACGCCGATGACAAGGCGTTGCTTGTTTCGCACGAGTCATACAATAGGGCTGCAGAGCTGCTACAGTCGGCTGTTAAACAAGTGTGCGACTGGTTTTCAGGTAATCAGATTTACATAAATAAGGAAAAAACAACTTTGGTTTGTTTCAGAAATCCACATAAAAAAGTTATATTAAATGAATCTGTTATTCTGCATGGTAATGTTTGCTTTAGTTGCCGGTGTGTTCCTTTACCCTTCTCTGAAACAGTCAAATATCTGGGCATTCATTTTAATGCCACCATGACCTGGACAGCCCATGTTGAGCATTTCATCAAACGTCTCTGTAATTTCTACGCATCTGTACAGGATAAAATTCAATACTTCTGTCAGGCTGCGTCAAGTGGTGTTTAAGGCCCTAGGGGAGTCCGTTTTAAGGTATGGCGTCACTATTTATGGTTCGTGTGCATCGTCAAGAATCAGTCAAATCGATAGAATACTGAGCAGAATTTCCGCTAACGTTTTGTATGGCACGTCAACGGAGGCCCTTGAAATCACCAAACGGATGCTCGTTGCTCATATGTTCTGCATTGAAGATCTTTTCACGCATGTAGTAATTACCAGCAACTATTTCTCAAATATATTTAAACACCCTGAAAACAAGCTCAAGGTATTAAGAAAAATAAATCCGTTCAAGCTTTCCAAGGCATATACTAACTACGGAAAAAGGTACCGAATGTTCTACATCCCATTTCATTTTAACCAGCTTCCAACTGAAATTCTATCATTACAATCCCTTAAAGAGGTAAAATGTAGAATAAAGGGCTGGCTTAATATTACAAAAGCCCGGTAAGCTTGCATTAAAAGAATACTAAAAAATTCTTGAGTTTGCCATCCCATGTGAATCTAGGTTGTTTAAGTTGTTTTTGAACCTGTGTAAATAAGTGTTTTAATTTGGCAGTGTGCATTAGTGATATTGTTCTTTTAGTGATATTGTTTTTTTTGTATTTAGGAATATTGTGTCTTATTGCAATCAGCTTTGTTGTGTAGTATTTGTTTTGTTTGTACATACAGTAAACTATGTTTTTTCGTCAATGCTGACCCTGTACTTCGTTTGATTGCCGTGACCCGCCAGCAAGCGCACTTGCGCTTCCGCGGGCACACTTATTTCAACTTGTAATTGTGACAAATAAATAAATATGTATGTATGTAAAGATGTTCCTTTTCGAGCAATTGTATCTAAACGTGATACGTGGCAGGAGCAGTCTCGAAGTTTCTTCAGAAACTCCTACGCATGCTCAGCTCTGAGGACCCGTTCTTCATTCCGTTCTTCATTAAGAATTCTGAAGAACTCGTCATATTTCCTAGTGACCGAGAAAGCGCAGGTGAACCGTTGTTTCCTTTTGCAATTGACGTTGTTTACCTTTTTCATTCCATACCACAAGACAAACTGCTTGGTGCTCTTAAGGATACCATAGACGACTACGGCTCAGTGGTTTTCAGAACGCATGTGGCTTGAGGGTGGATGACTTTGTAGAAATGCTCCGTTTTTATTTTGCATCTACGGTAGTTATATTTGAGGCAAAGAATTTCATTCAGAAGCAGGATGTTTGTTTCGGTTCATGTATTGTCCCATTGTTAAGCGACCTCCTTTTATCACATTGGGACAAGCAAACCGCTGCAAGCCTTGGCAATGCACACTCGGATAAGATTTTAAGACAAGTAGATGGTTATGCCATTTTCTTGAAAGAGGTATCACGAGAAGAGGATATTACAGTAGTGAACCAAATTCTTAAAGTCTTTAGTGAGTGTGCCCTTGGGTTGAGTTTCAAAATTAAGTTGCCGTCGCTGGGATGGTTGCAGTTTTTGGGCATCCGTATTGTTACTAGTTCTAGAGGAACCCAGGTGTGCTGGTGGTACCAGCCTCGCTAAAAAAAGGGATTCTAAACCACCAGTCAGCGCATTTAAATCTTATAAAAAGGGGAATAGCAAAAAACTGCCTGTGCGCCGCTCTTGATAAGTCTTACCCAAATGAAATGCAGCATAGCATGCCATTTCAGTTACAACGACTGACTAGTGCTGGTTTTCCTTGTGAGGTGGTCACCTCGGTGATAGAAGCCCTCACCAAAGAAGCTCTATGCACACCGAAGCAGTGCCCAAGTGAAGAACCGCAACGCCGGAGACCCGTGGCTATGCCATACTTCCACCACATTTTCCACCGCCTCAAGAAAGTGGCAATGAAATGTAAGGTCCCAGTGGTCTTCACGGCGCCCAAGAAGCTTTCGGGCATGTGCAATATGTTGCATGGAAATGGAAAAAAACGCATGCCACACTAAGCACGTAGACAGGTTTGTTCTCTGCAAAACAGGGGTGGTGTACTAAATACCCCTCATATGTGGGAATCGGTACATAGGGCAAACTGGTCGTTGCTTGAATGTTACAAGGAGCACCGCGCAGCCGTTGAATCATTGGCGTTGGGTAGTGAACGGGCGAAACATTGTTTTCATTGCCTTAACCGCACGCCCAGGTTCCGCGACACAATTGTCCTAATAAAATTACACACCCAGCCTAGCAGAGAAATTTTTGAAGCCTTCTGCATAAAAAAAGGAAATGACTTGCATAAGCACCACTTCAGCATCCTTATCAAAGAAGGAATTAACTTATCTATGGGTGCTAAGTTGTGCCACACGCTCCCGCGTGCCACTGTAACGTGATGGTGTCTGCTGTCTATCAGGTGTGATTACGAATCTTGCATAAATGTGGTGTCCCTTGTAGTAAACCTCAGTTGAAGTTCCGCGTTTTGTCCGTTTTTTTTCTCTCTTCGTCTCACGTCGTTTTGCGTGGTTGCAATATGCTCTCCAATGTTGTCCATGCCGTCTGTGCAAAGCCCTATTAAGCGCGCTCTGTTTCACTCTCGGTCTTTTTTCTGTAAAATTCGTTTATTTATTTTTATTCACCTTGTTTGTTTTAAAGGATCGGGTCGATGCTTCTTTGAGAGGGGAGTGTTGCCGCGAATCTTTGTACTGCTTATTTGTTCATTTTTCAAAGCTGCCGGCATGCGGCTTTATCGCTTTGTTGTTGATGGAAGACGCGACCAGATTTATCCCGACTGACCTCATCCAGGTGGAGCGGATTCTACGTTGTTCCAGAGTGTTGTAACTTTGCGCGTCGTATCTCGAAAGTTCGCTAACAGCTTTATGTTCTGCTCAACGACCGCCCAGCCCGATTGTTGCTTTCCCGCCGCCGAGTTGATCAGTCCATTGCAGGCGCAGGTCAGCCCTATAAACAGTTGTATTGTAGAAGAACTCGCTGTCTTCTTGACTGCCTAGACTGCCGTTACCACTGCGTCACAACAAAACCAGGTGCTCCAGCGAACACTTTCAAAATCTTCAATATAGGCTTTTTGGGGTAAAAATATGGCTTTTGCAGCATAGTATTATCAGTGTTGGCGGAACTCATAAAACCGGCGAATCGTCTCAGGTAGTAAGCTGGTCAACTGACTTTTAATAATTGACTTTTTATCTAGTACAGTTAGGCACCTAGCTACAATTAGAGATTTGTAGCCGGTCGTCAGTAATAGCCTTATCAGTTTTCACATTTTAGAAAGCGCCATCGCCCAAGGCGCGGCGCCTCGACAAAATATGGCTGCATCATGCGAAAATTCATCCGCTTTCGAAAGCATGCAGGCAAAGCAACCCCTCCAGTGCGCGTAACTAGTTGAAAAAGGCAAATTTTTTCTAGCCACATCGCCAACGGTAATCGAGCTTCCAAATTCTAAAAACTGATACGGCCATTACTACAACCAGATACAAATCTCTAATTGAAACTAGACGCCTAACGATACTAGTTAAGAAGTTAATTATTAAAAATTTGTTAACCAGCTTACTAACGACGATTCACCGGTTTTCTGCTG
>JARKHS020016709.1:10000-106213 GCA_030143305.2 Amblyomma americanum
TCCTTCAAATTTACGAGCCACCACAGCGCGTGGTGATCGCTGACCACCTTGAATGGTCGTCCGTACAGGTATCCGCGGAATTTTGACGTGCCCCAGATGATGACAAGGCACTCCTCAGTTGTCGAATAGTTAGCCTCGACCTTGCAAAGGGAACGGCTAGCGTATCCGATGACCTTCTCCAGCCCGTCGCTTTTTTGAACGAGAACGGCACCTAGGCCCACGCTGCTTGCGTCGGTATGAACTTCAGTGTCGGCGTTTTCATCAAAATGCGCGAGGATTGGTGGGGACTGTAAACGACGCTGAAGTTCCTTGAAGGCTTCTGCTTGCGGCGCTTCCTATTTAAACGGTACGTCTGTATTCGTCAGTTGGGTCAGGGGCTCGGCAATGCGCGAAATATTTTTCACAAATCGTCGGTAAAATGCGCACAGTCCGAGAAATCTGCGCACTGCTTTCTTATCGGCCGGCGGTGGAAACAGTTCAATAGCAGCTGTTTTCTTCGGGTCCGGGCGTACTCCCTCCTCTCTAACGATGTGGCCTAGAAAGAGTAGCTCTTCGTAGGCAAAGTGGCACTTGTCTGCCTTCAGCCTTCAAGGGTAGGCCAGACGACTTGATGGCGTCCAGTACTGTTCGAAGTCTTTTGAGGTGCTCCTCAAAGTTCGAGGCGAGGACAACGGCGTCATCTAATTATACCAGACAAATTTGCCACTTCAGGCCTGCCAGCGCTGTATCCATTACTCGCTGAAACGTCGCTGGTGCGGAACAGAGACCAAATGGCATCACCTTGAACTCAAACAGCCCATCCGGAGCGATGAATGCTGTCTTCTCGCGATCTTTTTCGTCGACCTCAATTTGGCAGTACCCGCACTTGAGGTCCATCGATGAGAAATATTTGGCGTTGCAGAGGCGGTCCAGTGTGTCGTCGATGCGGGGGAGGGGGTAGACGTCCTTCTTTGTTATGTTGTTCAAGCGGCGGTAATCCACGCAGAATCGAAGTGCGCCGTCTTTCTATCTCACTAGAACAACCGGTGCCGCCCATGGGCTGTTTGAAGGCTGGATGACGTCGTCGCGAAGCATTTCTTCGACTTGGTCACGGATGGCTTGTCGTTCTCGCGGTAACACACGGTAGGGGCTTTGACGGAGAGGTCGGACGTGTTGATTCGTTATAATGCGATGCTTGGCAATTTTCGTCGGTCGCACCTTCGGCGATGTCAAAAAACACTCACTGTAGCTTTGAAGCAGATTGCGGATCTGGTCTTGACTGTTCCGGTGCAGGACTGGGTTGATGTCGAAAGTGGGCGAGTTCTCTTGGTCAGGCGAATCTTCTGCCGAGGGCTCGCAGAGGGCGAAGGAGTCTCGTACGTTAAATATTTCGTCCAAGAAAGCAATCGTCGTTCCTCTGTTAATGTGTCGGTATTCTTCGTTGAAGTTAGTCAGCAGTACTTCGGCCTGGCCATTGCGCAAAAACAGGCTGCCATTGAAAACTGACCCTGGCAACATGTAACGAAAAAACCTTAAGAGTGAGGCTAGCCTGGCCGTGTTACAATTTTCAGGCATTGGAAGCCTAAGGTTTAGTGATGTTAGGAGGGCAGATGAAGCATATAAAATGTCAACGGCTGACGCCGTACTATGCTGCTGATTAATGGCAAGGCGAGAGCTAGATGTAACATCCCTGGGAACAAAAAGGAATTCTGCAGCCTTAATGAAAGGTTGGCAACTACTGTAAATAAGCTTAACGAGAAGGTTGTACCGCCATCAGCATGCTTATCATGAACGCTCGGCAGCATGGCTTGGGCCGGCTTGCACTGATGTCAGCGCTGTGAAGGGTCACAAGGTCGCGTCACAATTTTGGTACGACTGTCAGGTCATGAATGACGCCACATGGAGGTCGGCCAGTGGCAGGTTTGTATAGAGGAACGACATCTATACGGTTGTCTGAAGTGGCAGTGCTCGGCTTGCTATACTATAAGGACGCTTGATGACATCACCCTTTTCACTTGCTATCTGTGATTTTCGATACCACCTGCGAGTACACATACAACCCATAAGCTTTTAGTGCAAAAGCACTGTTATGCTCACAAACATTAACCAGGAATTTTGTGATCGTTGGATATTGTGCAGTTTCCTAGCAATAGCGATGACACATTAGGTAAGTTAAGAAGAAATCAATATAACATCCACCACTGGGAGTCGAACCAGCGGCGAGGTGAACCGATCAGATTTGCAGGCCGCTGCGCGAAAGCACTAGGCTATCACCGCAGAAAAACACGCCTCGTGTTAAACTGCAGAACACAGTTATGCCGTGTCTTGCACATCTGCAGTGCAAACAGGTTTATAGGGGTTTAACGTCCCAAAGCAACTCAGCCATTGAGAGACGCCGTAGTAAAGGGCTCCGGAAATTTCCACCACCTAGGGTTCTTTAACGTGCACTGACATCGCACAGTACATGGGCCTCTAGAATTTCGCCTCCATCGAAATTTGACCGCCGCGGCCGGCATCGAACCCGCGTCTTTCGGGCCGGTAGCCGAGCGTCATAACCACTCAGCCACCGTGGCGGCTGTTGCAGTGCAAACAGATCAGACAAGCTTAACAGGAGTGTAATATTTTCCCCAGATGTGTCGACGGCCCAGCAAAGCAAAATCATGACCTCTACTCAGTTTTACTGCGTTAAAGGGACTATGGGACTATGCAATGAATAAAAAGTCGCTTGTAAATGTTTTCGATGCTTATAAATGATGCTAAGAAGCATTCACACCAAGTATGAGTCTTCGAAACTGAGCCGGCAATTTATTATGAATTTTTAAAACCCGTGTTTTTTAAAATTTGCGGGCCGATTGGTGTCCTCGTAGTGACCGATTTTTAAACTAATATCTGGAAAAAAGACGTCCCTGTACCCATGACGTCGCCAGGCCACCACACGCTCTCATTCGCTGGAGCCACGGCAGCCACGATGTCACAGGCACACTTCCGGTAGCCGTGAAAATCGTCTGCTCGTGCCATCGCACGACTCTCTCGGGCAAGCGCGAGCCAGGTCATTGCCTTCGCGCATATGGTGTCAATTTTTCCCTCCCGCCTCCTTCTGTAGGGAGTTCCTTAGCCACTCGCAGTGGCTCACCGAGTCGCTACTGTCGTCGCTGGCGTTCAGCCGGTACGGCGTGAACACATAGGGCTCGATGCCCATTGCGGCCGTAAGAGCGAGCAGTCGCGCCTTGAGGTCCCGGTCTATTACTGCTAACTAAAACAGACGACAAGCAAACAAACCCGACCCGCGCCGCAATCACGCCGCCGACGCTGGGGTGCTAGGAGCGACAACCGGAAGTTGCAAAAGGAACGTCAGCGGATGACGTATTCATGGGCGGGGCCGAGTCCCAGAGCTGTTTTCTTTATTTTTGTCTTGTGCCCCGCGTGTACGAGTTGAGGGGGGAGAGGATGAGCGTAATTGAAAATCGTCTATATCTTCGGTGTTATGGATGCTAGCTTAAAAATTCTTGCGTTGGGGTGATGAGTTATGAATTGCCTATTTCTCGTCCGCTTTATGTAATCTCAATTAATTTATTGCATAGTCCCTTGAAAAGCCTACCAATTTTATTGCCATATGCCCTGAAATTTATTATTTTCCTGCTGTCTTGCAGGCTAGAAAATGGCAGGCTTTGCACAATGCTTGCGAGGCTGGGGGAATCACACCCTTTAAAGAAATTGAAAATTGGTTTCTTGGGGAAAGGAAATCGCCCAGTGTCTGTCTCACATATCGGCAGACACCTGAGGCCCGCCATAAGGGAAGGGATAAAGGAGGGACTAAAATAAGAAATGAAGAAACAGGTACCGTAGTGGAGCCTTTACAGCATTTCAGGATTTTGTTCAATAATATGATACTTATACAAGTGGTAATGCTAGGGTTGAGGTCCATCATATTTTGCACTTTCTACAAGCTGAATGGAAAGAATGGTACCCAAATATTAAGGAACCTCGCTGAGTGCGAAAAGCAAACTGCGGAGAACCTAGAACATCGCGGAAACGACACTGCGGATTTGGAGACTCCAGACGAGACGTCATTGATGAGGGTTGCCCTGTACAGCAGTTTGTGTTGAGAGGGACACAGGACGAGCACTCGTCCTGTGCCCCTCCCTTGTCCTCGTTTGTCTCATGCTAAGGCAACCTGGAAAGCATGAATCACCGACTGGCCCAAAACTCCACTTTATTAAAAGCATAGTTTGAATCGCCACGATGAGTCTTTCTAGCTCAGGACACGTGCAGTTCCTATGCCCCGACACTAGATCTCCAGAGCAGCATGGACTATGCAGGAAGCCGGCCTGTAAAGAACCCTTCGATTCACACTCTGAGGCCAAACTCGAAAGGTATGCAAGCCATCGCACACCATGTTGCTTTGTTGAGATAAGCAAACCGCAACATTTTCCGGGTGCACATGACACTGCAGCCACGACCGACAAGTTGAAAAACGGGCCTGTCAAGTGGGTGCTCTTCTCCCGCCGGTCAGTCACAGGAGAAAGACAAGTCGACCAGTCAATTCGAGCTGATCTCCGGCTTTGGTTAGCTGCCGTAAACATACTGAGATATTATCTCGGCAACAGTGGCCAACGCTCAATGGCACTGGCGTCAGTCCAAGCCATGAAGTCAAGCATTCGTGTTAAGTGTGCCGACAGCAGTGCAGTCAATGAATTTATGGTCGTGAACACAGCAACCTATGGCAGATAGCTACAATTCCTACTTCTGGCAATGCGCGCTGGCTACTATTCACAATGTGGCAAAAAGGGTTCTGCTGCTTTGCCTGCTTCTGGCAAACGGAAAAACGCACCTCCCTTTCTACTGTTTTTAAAGCAATCGCCGTGCATCACCACAAGTAGAGTTCGAGGCTGCTCGGCACGCACTTCAGTGCTCATGCTCATAAATTTCATGACTGCACAAGTTTACACAGCTATACCCAGATATTATGAGGAGATGTGTGAAAGATTCTAAGTAGACAATGTTAGCTATGCCTGGAACCCGACAGGGTCAGTTTAAGCGAAGCAGGGGAGGCCTTTGTTTTTCAGTGGACGTAGCATAGTCTGATGATAATTTGATCAATGCACACCCCCACACACAAAAAGCCCTACCATCAGCTGCAAAATGCAGCATTGTAGATCATGCTATTACAAATTATTAGCAGCTCATCGTCGTAGCAGCAAGCGCAGGGGCACCTATGCATCAGCTAGGCTTGGGCTGCTAAGCACTTGCAACAAACTACCATCTGCGCCAATGCGATAATTGGCAACAGACCTTGACAAAGCCCTGAGCAGTTCGTTACTTGATAGCCCTTGCATGCAGTTGTGTGACTGTACTTGTGGTCTCTACTTTTTCTCAGGCGTGTACAAACAGCCCATGCCTGGATGTCCTCTAAAGTATTTGGTTTCCCGCCTTTCCGTCTTTTGCGGCAAAAATTTATGTTACACTATTTAAATACCACACAGAGAAAAGAAGCGATGGCCTAGGCAGTAATGGGTTTACATATGCAACTTTTGCGTGCAGGTTGGGAATGCACGACGAACACATTTTTCTTTCTTTGCTCGTCAAGAGGCACAGGAACAAAGTTATTAGTAAACCTGATACAGTAAATTGCCCCGCATTAAAAGCAAGTCACAATAACAGCATCTGTGGTAAAATGCCCACAGTTATCCTTGATATTGCGTTCGCCACAGTGCACACACCAATATTCAAACGGCCCCTCTTGAACTGAAATCGCTTTTAAATGAACGACAGTGCAAAGAACACACGCTACAGTATCATTGATACGTTCATTGCACGTGGCCATCCCGGCTGATGGTTGGCAGTCCTCTCTCCGCCTGTCCACGCATTCTGGCGCTTCCGCGGCAAGCTTCGCTCTTTTTTTTCTAGCGTGGCTTGTTTACCTGACAGAAACAATGCAAATGAACTCCACTACCTGAAAAGGCGTAAAACTGACTAAACACGAAAAAGAAATACAAGTACTCACCTAGGTACAGCAATTTTGCTTTCGCCGGCTGCTCGCCCTCCTTCCAGAAAACGCTTACAAATGATCCTTTCAATTTTTTTATGGCGCCTTCTTCAGTTAAAAGCCGGATGCCGATGGAAGGGTCGCGAGGGACTGAATAGGATAAACATCCCACTTAGACTCCTCCACCCATTTTATCAAAATGTGGCTCATTGTCACGGACTGAGAAGAAACACGAGGTCTTCCCGTAGGACCTGTTGAACCGACTGGACCGCACACATGGCCTGGGGGCTTGGCTTGGATGGCTGGGATTACAGGTGCGGTATTTGGCTGCACTCATGCCTTTTGCCGCTAGGGAAGGGCACCTACGGTTGGCGTGGCGCTACAGTCAACCTGTTGAGCAAGATTGCATTCGCCGTTACTTTACTTCGTGGGGTTGACTTGGGGAGATAAGTAGGTTCTCCCCACTCAATCACGGCTGACACGGTTCAAAGCCGCCCGGACCCCACCCCGTGATCGCGTACGCTACCGAGCGCTCGCCGACCACGGCGGGCCTTGCTCTGGGGGAACAAAGGAACGACACATTGGCTGACACAAACAGGCATTTATTGCTAAAACAACAATAACGCCACCTAGCAACAAGGTACGCTAATGAATCGAGGTCGTCCGACACACCAGCAAGGTTCCGAGCGAATGTTCGCCCGCGCTAGGGCAAGGGATATATACTCCGAAGGCCGGACGGGACGAGTACGGGAGCCTGTCTCCCCGTCGCTTCCTCGCCCCGCCGGCGAAGAGCGGAGCCCCGAGTGTCACGTCCGCTCAGGCCGAAGATCCCAGCCGAAGCCCCTCTCTCCCGCGCGCGGGCTTTGGCAGTCTCCGCGCAGCGATGCTGGCGCCCTCTCATGCCAGTTAATGTAACTCACAAGGCAACACGCTCAGCCTCGAGGTGAGACCGCCGCTGCACGGTGCCTCGCGGGAAAGCAAACTCAGGGGGCTGCAGGGCAGGTCCCCACATCCCCCCAACCTTAAATAGATCCACGCGCCTGGAGGTACATGCTATGGAGGAGTCTCCTGGTCTTTGAGGCACGTCTTCTGGTCCTTGAGGCACGTCTTGCAGCGGAGGTCACGCCGACAGCGTCCACGCAGACTTCCGCGGTATTCCGAAGGCGGCGTGAAGATCTCCGCTGGGACAACTCGTATGGCCCGCGGACTACCGTGTCCGCAGGCCCGCGAATCGAAGGCCGGTGGGAAAACTGCAGGCCAGGATCTTGCAGTAGTCGCCAGGGCAGCAGCAGCCGGAGGTGACTGCTGACTGGTCTCGCCACAGCTGCCCCGGATGGATGCGGCGAACAGGATACAGGCCACTCCGTCGCAGCAGGTGGCAGCGAGACGATGTGCACCGGACAGCAAGCCTGGGTGGCTCCACCGGATCTTCAAAATTGCCGAAACGCTCTCGGCGTGCCTTTAACGTAGGTCACGGGAGGGGAAACGGCATCCGCAAGGGCCTCGTGGCACAATGCCTAACTCGCTAGCAAAACGTGTTGGCGGCTGTGCAAACGCAAAGTTCGAGTGAACAAAGCCCTTTCTTGAGTTAAACGAGACTGCTCAGTTCGTGCGAGGTTACAAAAAAAAACGGGCGGGCAGCAAAGTGCGCCCCCTCTCAACGACACCTCCCGGTGGTCGTGTCTCTTTTAACGTGGTGCAGGCAGCTCCGAAAAGCCTCAGGCCTAACTACCACTGACAACGACCGTGACCGCCACAAAGACCCGAAACGGGTTATGTGCGCGCAGCCGCGAGGAGACGTCAGCTTTGTGGGGTGGTCCTAACACGCTCACTGCACAAAGCAGCTTCTGAGCGGTCGGCGCCCACCGTATCGGACGGTGTCGGAGCGCCCGGTGCCGAGCTGCAATACCAGCGAGCTCGTAGCAGCACCCGTGGACCCAGGCCACCTGGCTCCCGGAGCCGCGACTCCCAGAGTCGAAAAAGAGGCAGTAGAGAAAATAGATACAGAAACTCGGACAACCCACGCGGCTTCCGTACTCACTCGCTTCGGGCTCGGCGACTCCGCGGGCGCTAGGCCTCGCGCTCCCTCGATGCGGACCAAGTGATTCTCGCGAAGAATCTCCAGGGAAAGTCAGGAGTGCAAACTGCTGGGCTAGTTGGTTCATATTGCATAGAAAAGGAACCAGCGAAAATAGACGCAAGACAAGAACAATGGAGGCACACACCACAACGCTGGACTTACAACTGATTTATTGCGATGAAGAATCGCTCATTTTAAAAGAATTTCCTGCCTGCGCACCCACCCTACAGACAATACACTTCGCGCACCACATGATGACATGCCTACTATAACGATAAAAACTTGTACTCCTTTTCAGTGATAATCACAGACGGCTCACTGACGCATTTCTGCTTATTCTTTCTGATCATGAATGCCTCCAATAGCTCACGCTCACGTTTAGATTTCCCCCGCCCGATAATGCTGGTAATGTGAAAACCAGGAGAACATTTGCAGTCCTTTACATGTAAGGCTAGATTGCTGCCTGTGCCCAAAGTTGTGCGATGTTGCCTCAACCGCTCATTCAAGCATGCTCCAGTTTGGCCTATATAGATTTCCCGCATTACAATGGGATTGAATACACCACGCCCACTGTGCATGTGGTGAACATAGCCTGGTGTTTCGTGTTGCAAACACCAGTTCTGCGCATGTCTGCAAAGGTTTGGGCGCACAAACTGGACAGTTTGCAAGGAGAAGAAAATGCCATAGTGACACCAAACTTCTGAGCCACTTTTTTCAGACCATGTGAAGTCTTGTGGAGATAAGGCATGACTTCCAACTTTCTTGTTGGCACTTCTACTGGCCTGGCATCCTTTGAAGATAACTTCAGTTTTTTCCTAAGGATTCCGCCACCGCCAGCAAAACCGAGGGAGGAAACCCAGAACATTGTAGCCGTTCAACCTGCTCCGCCAGACTTTGCTGCATCACATGAGGGCAACTCTTCTTTAAGGCATTCAAAAAACGTAAGTTTGCAATGCTGCGCTTCACTAACTTAGAATGGTCCGAATCATACGGCAACAGTGCCTTCTTAGACCTAGGCGCATATTTCCAGCACACGTGTTGATTGGGTAAAAAAGTCAATTCTAAATCCAGGAACCTAATGGTCTTGTCAGAATTAATCTCATGCGTAAAAACCAAGTTCTTAGAACAAGTGCTAAAAATATTTAAAATCTGGTCTGCCACAAGGATAAACTGGTCAGTTTTGGTTAAGTTCAAAATTATTAAAAAATCGTCAACATATCTAAAAACCCTTACAACACGTGTGTCGTTTAGAGATCTTTGTAGCATCGAGTCAAAGTTTGCTAAAAAAATGTTGCACAGCACCGGCTCAACACAGGAGCCGATACCAATACCATGTTCTTGCACAACATACTCATCTTCATGCTGTGCTATCGTAGAATTCAAGTACACTTTTAAAAGTTCGAGGAATAATTTAAAGTGATGCCACACTTATTCTGGAAGGAAATTGTCCCAGATCTTTCAATGAATTCGCGCACAGCAATAAAAAGTTCGTCATGGGGCACAGAATAAAACAAGTCCACAATGTCCACCGAGAAGGCGGCATTAGCGTCGGGGAAACCGCGATTGAGGCACTCCACCAGGCTCATTGAACCCTGCACAACAAAAGGATCCGCAGGCACCAGGCCCTCGAAGGAACACTGTAGGTAGTTTGAAAGCACTTTTTGCCATGAACCTTCTTCCGTGACGATCGCCCTGAAAGGGCGATCATCACGGAAGAAGGTTCAAGGCTCACTACTTGCAAGGCACGAGAGCTGTCACATGGACTGAAGTGCGGAAACCCACCATTAGAAGTTGCCAGCTTTTCGGACCTCTGCAACCTTCTACAGGACACTGGAAGCGTGTATGCAAAATCTTGAAATCGGAGCTCTACCGGCAGGTCCGACACTTGAGGGAATGGATGCGACTTATGTGCCTTCGAGCCGGACAACCTTGGGCGGCTGCAAGTAGGCTTCGGGAACATCATCGTCTCGCTTCACTACTCACTGAAGCCTACTGGAATGACTTTCGGCGATTTCTGCCCAGGAAGAGGATACAAAAAGCAACTGGTACAGCTGTCACGTACCTGGGCGAAGCCTCTCTTCCCTCAGTTTTCGACGACAGCCAGAAGCGCGGACCTAAGTTCTCCCTTGAACCAAGGTCCCGCAAGCACGAGCTTCTGGCAGTGGTTCACAGAGTGGCTGACAAGGCCCCTTTTGAGAAGAAAGCTCGTTGCGTCTCAGAGGGTGTTGACTGTCTCATGAGAACCTGGACGGGCCGACGTCAACCAAGCAGGGATCTGCGCCCTTTGGTCGCCCACTTCCAACGAGAAGGCCTCAGTCTCCTTCAAGCTGACAAGGAAGGTGGGTTCGCGGGGCTTCCCTCTTCGCTTTTTAAGACGAAAGCGGCCGAAGCTATAGAAAAGAACTTCAAAAAGGCAGAAGTAAAACAGCGCAAGGCCAAGGCGTTGGCCTTAAGGCTTCTCAATAGGTTGAATTTGGGCAGCATTGATAAGCAAGTTCGTAAATGCCAGCAAGACTCCCTGCGTGTGTTCTTCACAGCAAAGACACATAAGCCTGACAACCCTTTCAGGGCGATCGTCACGGAAGAAGGTTCATGGCAAAAAGTGCTTTCAAACTACCTACAGTGTTCCTTCGAGGGCCTGGTGCCTGCGGATCCTTTTGTTGTGCAGGGTTCAATGAGCCTGGTGGAGTGCCTCAATCGCGGTTTCCCCGACGCTAATGCAGCCTTCTCGGTGGACATTGTGGACTTGTTTTATTCTGTGCCCCATGACGAACTTTTTATTGCTGTGCGCTAATTCATTGAAATATCTGGGACAATTTCCTTCCAGACTAAGTGTGGCATCACTTTAAATTATTCCTCGAACTTTTAAAAGTGTACTTGAATTCTACGATAGCACAGCATGAAGATAAGTATGTTGTGCAGGAACATGGTATCGGTATCGGCTCCTGTGTTGCGCCGGTGCTGTGCAACATTTTTTTAGCAAACTTTGACTCTATGCTACAAAGATCTCTAAACGACACACGTGTTGTAAGGGTTTTTAGATATGTTGACGATTTTTTAGTAATTTTGAACTTAACCGAAACTGACCAGTTTACCCTTGTGGCAGACCAGATTTTAAATATTTTTAGCACTTGTTCTAAGAACTTGGTTTTTACGCATGAGATTCCTTCAGACAAGACCATTAGGTTCCTGGATTTATAATTGACTTTTTTACCCAATCAACACGTGTGCTGGAAATATGCGCCCAGGTCTAAGAAGGCACTGTTGCCGTATGATTCGGCCCATTCTAAGTTAGTGAAGCGCAGCATTGCAAACTTACGTTTTTTGAATGCCTTAAAGAAGTGTTACCCTCATGTGATGCAGCAAAGTCTGGCGGAGCAGGTTGAATGGCTACAATGTTCTGGGTTTCCTCCCTCGGTTTTGCTGGCGGTGGCGGAATCCTTAGGAAAAAACTGAAGTTATCTTCAAAGGATGCCAGGCCAGTAGAAGTGCCAACAAGAAAGTTAGAAGTCATGCCTTACTTCCACAAGACTTCACATGGTCTGAAAAAAGTGGCTCAGAAGTTTGGTGTCACTATGGCATTTTCTGCTCCTTGCAAACTGTCCAGTTTGTGCGCCCAACCCTTTGCAGACATGCGCAGAACTGGTGTTTGCAACACGAAACACCAGACTATGTTCACCACATGCGCAGTGGGCGTGGTGTATTCAATCCCATTGTAATGCGGGAAATCTATATAGGCCAAACTGGAGCATGCTTGAATGAGCGCCTGAGGCAACATCGCACAACTTTGGGCACAGGCAGCAATCTAGCCTTACATGTAAAGGACTGCAAATGTTCTCCTGGTTTTCACATTACCAGCATTATCGGGCGGGGGAAATCTAAACGTGAGCGTGAGCTATTGGAGGCATTCATGATCAGAAAGAATAAGCAGAAATGCGTCAGTGAGCCGTCTGTGATTATCACTGAAAAGGAGTACAAGTTTTTATCGTTATAGTAGGCATGTCATCATGTGGTGCGCGAAGTGTATTGTCTGTAGGGTGGGTGCGCAGGCAGGAAATTCTTTTAAAATGAGCGATTCTTCATCGCAATAAATCAGATGTAAGTCCAGCGTTGTGGTGTGTGCCTCCTTTGTTCTTGTCTTGCGTCTATTTTCGCGGGTTCCTTTTCTATGCTCCAGGGAAAAAATGTGCTGAGCATGTCGAAAAGTTCAAACATGCTGCAGCGCAATACTCCTCGCACTCAATAAAGCATGCCGCAGGTCCTAGCGATCAAAATTCACTCTAGGCCTAGCACTTCTCAAGTCCGGACAAAAAGCGTTCCTTGAACCGAACCGACAGTCGTCCTATGTTCCAAGAGCGGGCCCTACGTTAGGCTGCCAGATGTGGGGTTGACATGGGGAGATAAGTAGGTTCTCCCCACTCAATCGCGGCTGACATGGCCCAAAGCCGCCCGGACCCCACCCCGTGATCGCGTACGCTACCGAGCGCTCGCCGACCACGGCGGGCCTTGCTCTGGGGGAACAAAGGAACGACACATTGGCTGACACAAACAGGCATTTATTGCTAAAACAACAATAACGCCAGCTAGCAACAAGGTACGCTAATGAATCGAGGTCGTCCGACTCACCAGCAAGGTTCCGAGCGAATTTTCGCCCGCGCTAGGGCAAGGGATATATACTCCGAAGGCCGGACGGGACGAGTACGGGAGCCTGTCTCCCCGTCGCTTCCTCGCCCCGCCGGCGAAGAGCGGAGCCCCGAGTGTCACGTCCGCTCGGGCCGAAGATCCCAGCCGAAGCCCCTCTCTCCCGCGCGCGGGCTTTGGCAGTCTCCGCGCAGCGATGCTGGCGCCCTCTCTTGCCAGTTAATGTAACTCACAAGGGAACGCGCTCAGCCTCGAGGTGAGACCACTGCTGCACGGTGCCTCGCGGGAAAGCAAACTCAGGGGGCTGCAGAGCAGGTCCCCACAATTTCAAGCACGCTTCATTACTAGATTTCAAAATATTCAGACAGGAAAAATGCACCGGTAGGCATTGAGAGGAGAGGAATCATTTATCCTAGCGAATGCAGTTCAAACCGCGTTCGAAAATTGCATACGCGAATGCCAGTAGCGCCGTCATAAATAGCAGACGATGACAACAACATCCGAGCGCCCATGCGAGCGCCCTTCCTTTGTTACTTTTAGAAGCGACCTACGATCCTTCTAAAGCTTCTTGAAAAGCACGGGTGACCATAACACGGAAGATATATATATATATATATTTTTCTGTCCCATATAATCTCCAGTTAACCTGGTACTTTGCCTGCTGCCACAATGCCTCCGAAAAGGCAGTACAGTAAATACTTATGGGACTCGTCGGTAGAGGTTCCGCATCGTTCAAAGTGCAGGTTCAAGCAGCGGGAGTTACTTGGCGCGCCATCAGCTTCTCGAGCTGATGGTGACTCGGATGAATCGGGTGATGAAAGCAGCTCCTATGTAAGTAATGAGGAACAGAACACAGCTGGCGTTACAGATTCCATCTCTGGTGCCTGTGCTGGGGAGAATGCGCACAGCCGCTCACGTTCTTGTGAATGGTTTGAAGGCGCTTTTCCCGACTATATCTCATCGGACGAAGCCGACTCATCGGACGAACCCGACTCATCGGACGAAGTTGACGACGTCTCACCCGAAGAAAGCGAACCTGAACCGCATGAACCCGAAAGTCACGAGGCCTCACCGGATGAGCGGACTGGTGAATTGGTTACCGCCCTTGCCATTTGTTTCTGCATGTGCGGTGAACTACTGAATTAAGGGAACACGCGATCGCGTGGCTTCCGAGTTTCTCGAAGCGCTGCCACGAAAGCTGGCGAGAAAAGAGTTCAGGAGAAGAAGCATGCGTCGTTAGTACGCTTGGTTGCTTTTTCCGGGCATGCGCCTGCTGCTGCTTTCGCCGTCAGTCGGTTGTAGAGTTTAGCCTGGAGGCCACGTAGTAGTGTGTATTCTTTAGCTGCCGTGGAGGCTCAGTGGTTATGACGCTCGGCTCCTGACCCGAAATACGCGAATTAGATCCCGGCCGCGGCGGTCGAATTTCGATGGAGGCGAAGTTCTAGAGGCCCGTGTACTGCGTGATGTAAGTGCACGTTAAAGAACCCCAGGTGGTCGAAATTTCCGGAGCCCTTCACTATGGCGTCCCTCATAGCCAGAGTCATTTTGAGATGTTATACCCCCATAGCCTATAGACCAGATAATTTACCAGTAGGCTGTACTGTAGTGCAGTATGAAAAGGGATAATGGATTATATTTTATATGACAGGAGCTTATAGCAGAACCTTATTATTAGGTTATTTTCAGTTTATTCCTGTTTCTTTTTAAGAGCCCGCATGTAATGTTGACAGGAGAATATAGTATTTTTCAATTTAAATGCTGTTCCTTGTTTAAGAGATGAAGAGCCCAAAGAGTTCTTATCCTTTGTATGAGAGCTTAACATGATTTGCACTTGCTTCAAGTGTCAGCAAATGGACAACTGTGCACCTATGTACTGTCGGGAAGAAAAGTCTGCAGGACCAGCAAGTGACAACAGAAATGGAAAAATTATTATTATCCGGTTGCTTGAGGCCGCACTTCTAGATGTTGAAGTCTGGCTTAGTTCCTCTTATATGCAGTATTTAAATGATGTAGCAGTCATAAAAGGCTCCTGTCTGACTAGATTGCTTGTTGCACATAAAGTTGCGTCTTGATAGTACCACATTTTTGAATGCTGAAAGCTACCAAACAAAAAAAATTACTTAGCATGTTTCTGTCTTTCAATAATAGGCACCCTTCCTTATCTGCATTTACATGTACAGGTGCATCGTTCATCATATCCCATTAAGAGAGAGAAAAAATTCAAAACCTATTGAGCCACTTCCATCAGTAAGCTGCCTTACAATACTTTCTGACATAATTTGCAGTCCTAATGGAGGTGTTTTTTTATGTCGAGAGGACTGCGGTATGGCACCACAGCACACTTTTCGAGAACACTTGTTGTCTCTTCCCACAGTCATTGCCACAAATGTGTACCACTTTTTTCTACAAACTAGTGGTTGAAATGCTTGAAAGTGATGTCATTTAATTTCTAGTCATTCTGAGTGCAATTTTATCTTTTGTTCCCTAAGTCGCATACAGTCTAGCAACGAGATGCATTGTAATGTCATGAAGACGATTGGTAATGCAGTAATGTACAGTTACAAGAGCGTTCTCCACGCACAGCGTTTCTCATGAAACCTTGGTCGTTTGCTCAGAACACCCTCGCGTTGCACTTCAAATGTTGTGTACTGTTCTTTTCTTTTTTTAGGATGACATGCTGTTTCCAGGAGCAAATATAATGCAAGCAGAAAGCTGACTCATGGTGATGGCTCACAGTTAGCGACATGGCTGCTCCTAGGAGGCGACAGAGAGCCTAGTACGACTTATTGGTGCCCACTTGCCCTCAGGGGTGACATACCCAGGATCGAAATATGCCTTATTTAGGCATTTTATTGCCTGTGAAAAGCAATACAAAAAACACTTTTACTCTACTGCTTGTACTGAGTACATAGGTGAGGCGATGGGAGGAGAAGATATTTCATGTCCTAAATGTAATTTAGAGCACACACATGAGAGTCATCAAATATTCCTTTTTCCGTGTCATGGACCTCAAAAACCAGCTCCGAGAGGTGCTAGAGTCTACAGTGGCTAAAAGAGAGGGAACCTCGGCTCAATACGAAGTGACAGACATTACACAAATCATTCATTATCATAAATTGCCTTTGTCTGCCAATGATGTCACACTCACCTTCAACACTGATGTTGTGCCTCTCTTTGAGAGTTCAAATCTGAGTATGTGGCCACTGCTGGTAATGGTGAACGAACTGCTTTACAAGCACCGGAGAGAGACGCTTCTTTTGGCAGGCTTCTGGGTAGGGTCAGGGAAGCCAGTAATGAATACATTTTTTATTCCATTTGTGAAGGCAATAAATGAGTTGTCTGCTGAGGGAGTCACATGGCAGGACAGAGATGGAAATACACACTTGTCAAAGGCATTTCCTGGACCATGTTCAGTGGAAAGCTTCGTATGCTGCGATATAATGAATATGACCCAGTTTAATGGGGCAAATGGTTGTGCTTGGTGTGAGCACCCTGGCCAAGTTGTAGCTAAAGGTTATGGCTTTTGCCGTGTGTATCCACCAGCCACACCATTGCCCAAGCCGAGGACACAAGATTTTTTTGCTGAGCATGCCAGTAAGGCTAGGGTCAGTCAGCAGGCAAGCTGTGGCATTAAGGGAGCAAGTGTTTTGACAATGCTTGCATTTTTTACATTTGGAGGAGGGTTCGCAGTTCACCATATGCACGCGGTGTGCTTAGGCTTCGTTCGAAGCACCTTATTCATGTTGCTCAAAAAACATCGCTGTCAGAAGTTCAGACTGCGCAAGCACCTTGAAGATGCAAACAAGTTGCTACTAAGCCTGACTCCTATAGGGGAGGTATCGAGACTCCCAATGTCACTATCACAGATCAAAGAATAGAAGGCATCAGAGTGGAAGGACTGGATGTTGTCCTATACGCCTGTTGTGCTCAAGGACTTTGTTCCAGAAAAGCACTACAAGCACTGGTTAAGGTTTGTTGCCATGATGCACTATCTGCTTGGTCCGTCAGTACACATAGAACTTCTCCGAATTCAGAAAGAAATGGTAAGTTTTTTTATGGATTATGAAACCTTATACGGCACAGAGTATATTGTCATGTAGTGGTGACGGCAGCCGAAGCAGCGATGAATACGGACGAAAGGGTCTTCTGAAAGAACTGTTTATTGGGCTGACTTGCACCCAAAATGGACTGAATCACAAGGTGGCGGCGAGGCGACAAGCGTGCTCGGCGGTCGTTGAACAGAATGCCGGCCACTGTCGGCCGTGCTCAATTTAAAGCTGATAGCGAACTTTCGAGATAAAGAGCGCAAAGTTACTAGAACATTCCGGAACAAAGTAGAATCAGCTCTGCTTGGCTGCGTTGAATCGAGATAATTTAGTCGCGTCTTGAGTCGCAAACAAAGCGATAAAGTGATGTGGCGGCCGATTTGAAGAACGAACACACTGCAAATATTCGCGGCATTACTCCCCTCTCAAAGAAGCATCGGCCCGATGCATTAAAACAAATAATGCGACTAGTAAGGAAAAAACGGATCTTGCAAAAATAGACCATGGAAATGCAGCGGCCTTTAGCGCGCATAATACGGCTTCAGACGGACTACATGGACAACTTCTGGTTGTACGCGGCGTCGCTGGGATGCAGCTATTGCGTCAGGGATGACTTCATAATCAAGTTCACCCAGCCGACGAAGAACCTTGTACGGGCCGAAATAGCGGCGCACAAGCTTTTCACTCAATCCACGGCGGCGAATGGGCGTCCACACATAGACTTGGCCTCCTGGTTTGTATTCCGCGTTGCGTCTTCGTAGGTTGTAGCGTCTGGCGTCGGACCGCTGCTGATCTTTGATCCGTAATTGGGCAAGCCTTCGAGCTTCTTCTGCGCGTTGAAGGTAGTCGGCAACGTCGACGTTCTCTTCTTCTGTAACGTTGGGCAGCATGACGTCTAGCGTGGTCGCGGCCTCCCTGCCATGGACGAGCCTGAAAGGCGTCATTTGGGTGGTCTCCTGCACTGCGGTGTTGTAGGCGAAGACAACGTAAGGCAGGATGACATCCCAGGTTTTGTGTTCGGCATCGACATACATAGCGAGCATATCGGCGGTGGTTTTGTTCAGGCGCTCTGTCAGTCCGTTGGTCTGCGGATGGTATGCAGTTGTCCTCCGGTGGCTGGTTTGGCTGTAGCGCAGGATGGCTTGCGTTCGTTCCGCCGTGAATGCTGTTATTCTGTCCGTGATGAGCACATCGGGGGCGCCGTGTCGAAGAAGAATGCATTCCACGAAAAATTTCGCGACTTCTGCTGCTGTTCCCTTCGGTAGGGCTTTCGCCTCGGCGTAGCGGGTCAGGTAGTCGGTCGCTGTGATGATCCACTTATTTCCAGATGTTGACGTTGGAAAAGGGCCAAGCAAGTCCATGCCAATCTGCTGAAAGGGCCTTGAAGGAGGTTCAATGGAGCTGAGAGATCCTGCTGGTCGTGTGGGAGGTGTCTTTCGTCGCTGACAATCTCGGCAGGATTTCACATAGTGTGCGACATCGCTAGAAAGTCGGGGCCGTAATACTTGTCTTGAAAGCGGCGGAGGGTGCGAGTAAACCCGAGATGTCAAGCTGTCGGCTCGCCGTGTGAAGCCTGTAGAACTTCTTCGCGGAGACAAGCAGGCACAACAAGGAGGTAGGCTGTTTTGTTCGTTGTAAAGTTCTTCTTCAAAAGGACCTCATTCTGCACACAGAAGGAAGACAGTCCTCGCTTGAATGAAGCGGGGGGGCGAAGAAACCTTGCCTTCCGGGTACTCGATAAGGCGTTTTAGGTCAGGGTTCGAGCGTTGCTGCTGAGCAAAAGAGCTGCGGCTGATGGGTCCCAGGAAGGCATCGTCATCGTCGTCCGGCGGTGGTGCATCTACAGGGGCTCGTGAGAGGCAATCGGCATCAGAGTGCTTGCGTCCGGACTTGTAAACGACGGTGACGTCAAAGTCCTGAGGACGCAGACTCCATGGAGTGAGTTGGCAAGAGGGGTCCTTCAAATTGACAAGCCAGGAGAGCGCGTGGTGCTCGCTGACCACCTTGAACGGCCGTCCGTAGAGGTACGGGCGGAATTTTGACGTAGCCCAGATGATGGCAAGGCAGTCCTTCTCATTTGTCGAATAGTTAGCCTCGGCCTTGGAAAGGGAACGGCTAGCGTATGCGATGACTTTCTCCAGCCTGTCGCTTTTTTGAACGAGGACGGCGCCTAGTCCCACGCTGCTTGCGTCGGTATGAACTTCAGTATCGGCGTTTTCATCAAAATGCGCAAGGATCGGTGGGGACTGTAATCGACGCTGAAGTTCCTTGAAGGCTTCTGCTTGCGGCGTTTTCCATTTAAACGGCACGTGTGCCTTCGTCAGTTGGGTCAGGGGCTCGGCGATGCGCAAAAAGTTTTTCACAAATCGTCGGTAATATGCGCACAGTCCAAGAAATCTGCGCACTGCTTTCTTATCGGCCGGCGGTGGAAACTGTTTAATAGCAGCTGTTTTCTGCGGGTCTGGGCGCACTCCTTCCTTGCTAACGATTTGGCCTAGAAACAGCAGCTCTTCGTAAGCAAAGGTGGCATTTCTCTGCTATCAAGGTTAGGCCAGACGACTTGATTGCGTCTTGTACTGTTCGAAGTCTTTTGAGGTGCTCTTCAAAGTTCGAGGCGAAGACAACGACGTCATCTAAATATACCAGACAAATTTGCCACTTCAGGCCTGCCAGCACTGTATCCATTACTCGCTGAAACGTCGCTGGTGTGGAACAGAGACGAAATGGCATCACCTTGAACTCAAACAGCCCATCCGGAGTGATGAATGCTGTCTTCTCGCGATCTCTTTCGTCGACCTCAATTTGCCAGTAGCCGCTCTTGAGGTCCATCGATGAGAAATATTTGGCGTTTCAGAGGCGCTCCAGTGTGTCGTCGATGCGGGGGAGGGGGTAGACGTCCTTCTTTGTTATGTTCTTCAAGCGGTGGTAATCCACGCAGAATCGAAGTGAGCCGTCTATCTTTCTCACTAGAACAACCGGTGCCGCCCATGGGCTGTTTGAAGGCTGGATGACGTCGTCGCGAAGCATTTCTTCGACTTGGTCACGGATGGCTTGTCGTTCTCGCGGTAACACACGGTAGGGGCTTTGACGGAGAGGTCGGACGTGTTGATTCGTTATAATGCGATGCTTGGCAATTTTCGTCGGTCGCACCTTCGGCGATGTCAAAAAACACTCACTGTAGCTTTGAAGCAGATTGCGGATCTGGTCTTGACTGTTCCGGTGCAGGACTGGGTTGATGTCGAAAGTGGGCGAGTTCTCTTGGTCAGGCGAATCTTCTGCCGAGGGCTCGCAGAGGGCGAAGGAGTCTCGTACGTTAGATATTTCGTCCAAGAAAGCAATCGTCGTTCCTCTGTTAATGTGTCGGTATTCTTCGTTGAAGTTAGTCAGCAGTACTTCGGCCTGGCCATTGCGCAAATGTGCGATGCCTCTTGCGATGCTGATTCCTCGGTCTAGGAGCAACTGCATGTTGCCCTCGATGATGGCTTCAGCGTTAATGGCTTTCGTGGCGCCTACGGTCAGGATAACGCTTGATCGGGGTGGGACGCTCACTTCTTCCTCCAGGACACTTAGGGCAACGTGATTTTCCCGAGTTTTTATCGAAGCGATGGCTTCGTCCGTCGAAAGCGTGATCAGCTTGGATCGCAGGTCGATGATCGCCTGATGCTCATTAAGGAAATCCATACCCAAGATCACTTCGCGGGAGCATTGCGGTAGCACAACAGAGGTCGCAGGATAGGTATGTCCTTTGACAGTCACTCGCGCTGTGCATCGTCCTGATGGCGTAATGAGGTGGCCCCCTGCGGTGCGAGTTTGTGGGCCGTCCCAAGCCGTTGTGACTTTTCTCAGCTGCGCAACGAATGTTCCATTCATCACCGAGTAATCGGCTCCTGTGTCGACTAGAGCGGTAACTTTCCGGCCGTCGATAGTCACTTCTAAATCAGAGGTCATGGCTCTTGCATTGCACGTCGCTCTTGGCGTCGGGTCACGGCTTCGTCGCGTATGCGAGTCGCGGGTGGGGCGTGTGGTCGAAGCTCTTCTGGGTAGCAGCGTCGTTTTCAAGGCAGCCTGCATCGTGGTCAGGGTTCTCATTGTGTGCGGCGTCGGTGCAGCGAGTGCCGGTTCTTCTTGCGGCGTCGTGGGTGCAGCGTCTTCATGGGGCGTGGTCGGAGGAGGATCTTCGCCGTTTCGCTCTTGAGCAACCTCACCTCCAGAGGTTGCTGCCTTCAGTTTCCCCTACGATGGCTGGGAGACCTTCCTCGTACCGCGGCTGCGTAGCTGCGGCGTGGCGACGCAAAGCGCGAGGTTGACGGCGATGGTGAGCGCGAAAAGCGGTTCGGCGTGTACTCGTCTCGACGCAGGTACTCGTCAATTTCCTGCGAACGTTTCCCGAAGCGGGGTCGTGGGGCGTTAATGGCAAATCCTCGAAGACCGATACGTCGGTATGGGCAGTGAGGAAGAATATGGCCGGCGTCACCGCAATGGAAGCACAACGGCCGGTTGTCGGAAGTCCTCCAGGCGTCGCATTTCTTGGGGCCTGAGCGTCCGTCATACTCTGGGAGGGCGGGGGCTGGGAGGCGGCGTTGTGGAACAAGTGGCTCATCTCGGGGAGGACGTAGGGGTTGTCGTTGGGGCTGAGCAGTCCTTACTGTAGCGGCGTAGGTCATGGCCTGAGGTTCTGTGGCCGTCGGGGTGCCAAGTTCCTGTTGCACTTCTTCCCGTACCACGTCCATCAGACTCGCTGGTTGTGGCTGTGGGGAGGATGACAGTAATCGGCGTAGCTCCTCTCAGACGATTTCTCGGAAAACTTCCCGCGAGCTGTCACTGGTGGTGGCCGGCGTGTCCGAACGGATTGCACAGGCAGAGGAAGGACGATTATACTGCCGAGCTCGGACCTCGAGGGTCTTCTCAATCGTGCAGGCTTCTTGCATGAATTCCTCGACTGTTTTTGGCGGCTGGCGGACGAGACTTGCAAAGAGTTGTTCTTTTACGCCGCGCATTAAAAACTGAACATTCTTTTCCTCGGTCATCCCGGGGCCGGCGCGGCGAAATAGGCGCTTCATCTCCTCGACGTAACCGCGGACGGGCTCATTCGGAAGCTGGATCCTGGACTCGAGGAGTCGTTCGGCCCTTTCTTTCCTCACGACACTGGTGAATACCTTCAATAGTTCCCTCTTGAATAGCTCCCATGTCGTAAGAGACGACTCGTAGTTTTCGTACCACGTTGCGTGCGGAGCCATCCAATGAGAAGAACACGTGTCCAACTTTTGTCGCATCATCCCACTTGTTGAATGACGCAACGCGCTCAAATTGATCCAACCATTCTTCATGGTCTTCGCCTAGGGATCCATTGAAAGTTGGCGGCACCCGCGGCCGCTGCAGTATGATCGGTGTCGACATCTTCGGCGAGGTTGCGGTGCTCGTAGCCGCGTCTTTTCGCTGTCTTGTGCGGTCCGGCAGTTTCCCGAACTCAGGCTCCTCTCCCTGGAGACGTCGGCTGGCTTGCTGAGCTGCTGGCTCGTCGTCGGGTGCGAAGCGCTCAGGGCTGGCTTCACGACTTGAAGGGGGCGTCCGGAACATAGAAGGCCACCCAGCACCTCCACCAGATGTCACGTAGTGGTGTCGGCAGCCGAAGCAGCGATGAAGACGAACGAAAGGGTCTTCTGAAAGAACTCTTTATTGGGCTGACTTGCACCCAAAATGGACTGAATCACTCGGCGGCGGCGAAGCGACGAGCGTGGTCGGCGGTCGTCGAACAGAATGCCGGCCACTGTCGGCCATGCTCAATTTAAAGCTGATAGCGAGCTTTCGAGATAAAGAGCGCAAAGTTACTAGAACATTCTGGAACAACGTAGAATCAGCTCTGCCTGGCTGCGATCAATCGAGATAAATCTAGTCGCGTCTTGCGTCGCAAACAAAGCGATAAAGTGATGTGGCGGCAGATTTGAAAAAACGAACACACTGCAAATTTTCGCGGCAATATGACATATAACTCCCATCTCCTGCTTCACCTCGTGGAAAGTGTGAAAAACTGGGGGCCATTGTGGGGTTATTTCTTTTTTTCTTTAGAGGCAATGAACGGGACACTATGTAGATTTGTGAAAGGAACCCGATACCCTCATTTCCAAATTGTTCAGAAGTTTTGTATTCTGTAGGCACTTTCAACACTATGGTCAGCACACTCACTAAACCGAAAAGGGCGCCACAATCTAGAATCCGACTTCAGATGTCTGATTAAAGGGTATATTCTGAGAAAGAACTTCACTAAAGTGGGGTGATTCTGCTTTTGGGCAAAGGTGAACGTGTGGAGGGTGGTACAGTGTTCCGAGAAAGGGTGCTTGGGCCTTTCAAATTCTCCACTGCAGACCTCGAAAAATCTCGCAGAATAAATTCTTATGTATTCACGAACGGGCTTTTTGGTTGCATTGTCAAAATTCTTTTATGTTGCAGTCATTCTTCAAGCAGAAGTGATCATGTTGAAGTGTATGTTGATGTCCTGAGTGTAAAGCAACCAGTGTTCAGTAATGTCCCCCTGGATGAGAATTTGCAGTTTGTGAAGACAGAGTGTACATCACAAAGTTGCATCGTTGACACAGTCTTTAAAAAAAGTGCATATGTCTGAATGACACAGAATCTCTCTACTTGTGTGTAGTGAATGAAATTGAAGTGCTAGAGTCTGTATCAGTCCATATGTACCTTTTGTTTTTTCATAGGTAGCAGCTATTGTAGAGGTGCCACACCACTGACACCTCTCCTTGATAGACATAAGACCTTGTACATTATCTTGATGCCGAAATTTTCATATGTTTGAGAGCCTTGGTGAAGGGGCCCACAGTATTAGTTGGCTACCAGGCATGTCACGTCAAGTCAAAATTTGCAACGTATGTAATATGCACTGCCCATTTTATGTGACAGCATAAGGATCCCATTGATGCGTCTTATTGGCGGTGCTGTGTTGCTGTCACACTCAGTGAGACAGCAGTTTCTGGAGAAAACACTGTGGGCCCCCAAATGTTGCACCAGTGCAGGATTGACCGTGTTAAAATTTGCGTGGCATCTAGCACAGAACTGCTAATCATAGCTTGCACCAGCCATCGGTCGGCCGTCGAACTGTCAACCAACACATGCAAGGGCATCTGTAGTACGCGTGTCCATGGGGACCTGCTATGCTATCCTTTTGTCACATGTAATTAGCAATTATGTATCCCCTTTGGGGGTAATTTTCAAATGAAAACCTGTGAGACCTTTGGTTGTGGCACCAGCTGCTCTGTTTTCGAAACATTTCGGGTGTTAAATTCATTCTTCAAAGCTGCTGCTTTCTCTTCACGTGATGCAGATAGTGGTTCATGCACTTCTTCAGGATCTCTCCAACTTCTCTTTGCTATGCGGCAGCCATTATATTCCTTTGACTTTGAATGCGCATACTTGTTTACCAGCCTCACTGGGTGCCCAGTAGCAAAGTGCTGGCTGTCTGAGGCGATGCCTGTTGTTGGAGCCTATCATCTCCATTTGTAGATGAGTCAACTTCTTCAAAGTTGCGATCATCATCACTACAGTCTGGTCAGTCCATATTCATCAAGTCGCCTGAGTGGTCCTTCGCTTCAGCACTTTGCACGTTGACACTTGTGCAGTAAACAGTAAAAGAACACGTGCGTTTTGCTCCGGCTGCCATGATGTGCACGCGCATTGAGGCTGGTTTATGGCAAAATTCATATGGTTCAAGATATTGCCAGCCGTTTACGTGGGTTTCACGCTCCTGGCTGCAGTTTGTTGTTGACCTGGCCTGCACTTGACCATTCTTTTTCTGAACAGCCAGTGCCAAGTTGCATTTCAACTACCAGAAGTTCTGCTGCACGCTTATAGCTGTGCTGAAGAAATTTTAGGAACTGGGCAGCGAGTGTACTTGAATCAAACAGTCCTAGTGTGAGCAGAATGTGAAATATACATGTGGAAATTGCCATTTAAATGCTGCCCTGAGAGTGTAAATATGTTTGGAGCACTTGGCAAAAAAGTGTCATGTGAGCATTTCTTACAAATGTGAGGTATAAATATCAGGGAAATAGGGAGGGGTTACACACTGTGCATGCACTTTTATTTTGCAATTTGCAAGTGTTCTGCTGTGCTTGTAAATAGCTCATTGATATTGCCTGTACAGTTGTGTAAATAGTAACTAAAGGCGTAGTGTTTTGCACACGTTATGTGTTGAAGTAAGTCTGGCCATGAATTTTGTTGAGAAATGTGTTCAGATCTGAATATTGTATTTGAAAAATTAGCTTGTGTGCAATAAACTGCTCGCTTTTCAACCATGTACTTTGGTACCAATTTTGTTGGAATCCCATCTTCACTGTGCTGAACTGAATTCTTGCCTCTAAATATCAATACAGAGGCACAACACTGCTGAACATTACAATCATTCTTGTGTTCTGCCTACTCGGCAGCATTATTGTTATTAAAGAATATTCTGTAAAGCATGAATAAATTACTACACTGTGATGAAACAAAAGAATGATGTAACAAGTACTCTTTAAAGCAGGCCCTACCGCCAATAGTGTCAACCAATTGTTATGACATCACGATATTATTCCCCCTGCATGTTTTAGCATGACATATCACAGGTAATTGGCAGGTGCACAGGCATTAATCATGGATAAACCAGGACATCATGACAATCGGTCGCGGCCATGCCTCGCATGAAGTGCATTTGTGCTTCGACCTTGAGTTTTATCCGTCTATAGCTACTGATAACACCGCAGTATTTATACTCACAGCTATTCAAAAAACCAGCTTCTGCTTTTCGTAGTCCTTACCTTGACATCTTCAGAAAGCAGAAGTATAGGAACGTTACAGGCAATGAATAAGCATTTCATACATTTCAGTTTTTATGTCATTTTCTATCATATCTCTTCGAGCATTTGGTGAATGTCATCTTGTCGATCCACTGCAATTGTTCGTAAGGCAAATGTGGTTGGGTATAAGAGAACTTTACCAAAACAAGAAAGAGCGGCATTACCTGCCAGCATGCAGACACTGTGCATGCTTTCAAGTGGTTCTTGTGAAGTTCATTAGTGCTAATGATGTGGGAGATTTTTCTTTTACTCAACGCATTTGGGAGGCGCCAGGTTGGATCGCCAGTGCCCCCGTGTATCCACCGGTTTTTAATGGGCACAAGGTTTCACCTGCCTGGGTGCTCGGCTCTTCTAAGGTGTGATGCTTGAGAAAAGAGTCTCGGACCAATTAGTCGCCTTGATGGATCAGAGATAAGTTCCGCCGTCAATAAGCAACCCTAAGTCCGTGGTAGAAGTCCATTTGTAGCCAGCGATTCCAGGTTCAGCGAGAGGTGTGTGCGTTCTTTCGGAAGAACTGCAGGCGATGGTGAGTGCGTCTCGCGAGAGGGGAGGCGTCGTCGCGGAGTCACCGTGGCTCTGGTCTGTCGTGTATGTTTCTCTTTTGTCCCCACATTTCGCGCCATTTTGTTTGTGCATGAATCAAGAGTAGCAGCCGATTTCTAACATAGCAGTAGATTCTCCTGTCAGAACAGCTCATGACGTCACACGCAGTGCTACGGATGGTTTCAAAGCACTTAGTGTTGAACATTTTTCTGGTGGGTGGTCAAAGAAAAAAACAACAGAAATTCAACAGAAATTATGCACCATATTTGTGTTGAGTGTTTGGGCACAAATTGTGTTGGGTGAGTGTTGTGCAAACTCAACACAAGTTTAATTTCTATTAAATTTTTGTTGGCTCAACACATGCTCAACATAGCGTCAACATAAATTCAAGGCTCATTTTCATAAGAGATACTTATACTCATCCACTACTTTTAGCGTCAACTTCTGTATTCTATGCTCGCCGCCCTCATAATTAACTATCACGACTGAAGATTTTTCCTTACTAAACTTGAAACATAATCTATCTTCCTCTGTACCACACACCTGTATCAACTTCTGCAAATCTTCCTTGTTGTAATCCATTAGCACTATATCATCCGCGTATATTAGTCCCGGGAATGACTGCTGACACTCTGCCGGCGCCACCAGGTGGCCGAACGTTGTCTATCAGCGCGTGGCCGAGCGTCTTCTTTGTCTGAAATGAGCGCGGCTGTTCGGCGAGCTTCGCCCCAGTAAACGACTTTGCTTCCCGCTTCCTGCTGCGCTTGTTGATGATATTTGGTGGAAGCGCTGGGTGCCATCCCATGTACGCTGGCCTCGACGATATCCTTGACGTTTCTCCCCGACGCTCGGACGCCACACCCATCCACATATGAGGTGTGGTCTGCGAGACCTGCAACCCGAGTTTCAACCTTTGACTAGGCCTGTACGAGCTATGACATCCACCACTGGCAGCCAGACAGGTCAGTACTCTGGCAGTGCCCCGCCGTTCGTCCTTCTCGCACCTCGGTCGCCACCATCCTTCCACGGCGACCGGTTCGAGGATGCAGAAGATTGGCTGGCCAGTTTTGAGCATGTGGCCACATTCAACCAATGGGGCGACGAGCGGAAGCTGACGAATGTGTATTTCGCACTGCAATACTCGGCGAAAACGTGGTTTTAGAACCACGAGGCGTCCTGCTCCAACTGGGCAGGTTTTCGCCGTGGGTTGCACGGCACATTCAGCTCGAGCGAGCGAAAGGAAAACGTTGACATTGCCCTTCGCTCCAAGTCACAGCAGTCCAACGAGAGCGTGGCCATTATTTATAGAGGACATTCAATCAGGCCGACCCGGCCATGCCCCGAAGCTACAAAGGTACGGCACCTTATGCGTGGGATTGAGGAGCAGCTGTTTGCTGGCCTCATGCACGACCCTCCGAGAACCGTCACCGCCTTCGCCAAGGAAGCTACGAGCATGGAACGTTCATTGCAGGAACGGACTGCCCACTACGGCCGTCAAGAAAATGTAGCGGCTGCTCACTAATGCGCGTCCCTGCCGGCCCCCGGGGATGAGGTGCTGTGAGTGGTTGTGCGGAGCATTGTACTGAATGAACTGCGAACACCTCCACTTGGATGCTCCGTCGGCAAGCATACCTTCTACAAGGGACGTTCTCCGTAACGAAATCCGGCGAACGGTGCAGCCACCACCAGCACCACTATCGGAGCCGCACGTCAGATCTTACAGCGATGCCCTGCGCCGACCTGCCTCCGCGCCACAAGCGTTTCGCCCCGTTACCGGACCACGATAACCCCCCGGTTACCTGCCCCCCGTCGAGCAACAGCAGAACCTGTGCCCTCCTTTCAGCAAAGCACACGTGTGGCGAACGTCCAACAATCGCCCGAGCTGTTACCCTTGATTGGAGCCCGGAAATATTCTGCGGAATTGCCCATACCAGCGGATGAGTTTGAGAGGTTTCCCACTGGATGCGAAAAAAGGTGGCACCCTCAGGTTCTGCGTGGATTACACATGCCTGAAACGTCATGAAAAAGGATGTGTACCCTCTGCCACGCATTGATGATTCCCTAGACCTCCTGCGGCATGCCACCTACTTTTCGTCCCTTGACCTCCGCAGGGGGTATTGGCAAATAGAGGTCGACGAACGCGACCGAGAAAAGGCCGCCTTTATTACTCCTGATGGTTTATACGAGTTTAAGGTGCTCCCTTTTGGATTGTGCTCGGCACCTGCCACATTCCAACGAATGATGGACGCCATGCTGTCTGGCATGATGTGTCAGTCGTGCGTCGTATATCTGGACGATGTCGTGATCTTCTACGACACGTTCGATGAGCACCTCAATTGAAACGTTCGCATTCTGCTTTCGAGGCGATACGTTCCGCTGGTCTGTCTCAAGTCAGAAAAATGTCACTTTGCGTTTCATGAGCGGAAGTTTTTGGGTCGCATTCTGAGCGCTCGAGAAGTTAGTACAGACCTCGAAAAGACGGCCTCCGTAGCTGCCTTCCCAGGCTAACAGACAAACGGAGCCTGCGCAATTTCTTGGGCCTCTGCGCGTACTATCGCTGGTTTGTTCACAATTTCTTCAAGCTATCTGAGCGTCTGACCCGCGTGACGAAAGACGCTGAGCCCTTTTTCGGGGGCCAGGACCCGGAAAGAGCCTTCACAGAACTCAATTCCCGTCTCCAATGTACGCCTGTACTTGGCCACTTTCACGAGGAAGCCGACACGGAACTGCACACTGGTGCCAGTAGCGTTGATGTCGGTGCGGTCTTTATTCAGTGACAGGATGGTCTAGAACGCGTGATTGCTTACGCCAGTCGCATTTTATCCCATTCTGAAGTAAATTATTCGACCACGAAAAAGGAATGTCTGGCTGTGCTGTGGACAGTTACGAAATTTCGTCCGTACTTGTATGGCCGCCCATTTTGGGTAGTGAGTGATCATCATTCTCTGTATTAGCTTGCGAACCTGAAAGATCCCTCGGGGCGGCATGCTCGATGGAGCCTTCGGTTACAAGAACTTGATGTCACCATCGTGCACAAATAAGGTCAGAAACACAGGGATGCTGACTGTTAATCCTCCGCTCCATTTCTTTTCCCTGCGAACGAGTCCGACGACGATTCCGCTTTCTTCTTTGCTGTCACCACGTCCACTCTTGCCCGCCAACAGAGGGCCGACTCCGAGCTGCTGCCCCTCATCGAGTACCTCGAAGGAACCGCTCCATCTATACCTCGACTCTCCAAGCGCGGACTTTCATCGTTTTGCTTGCGCGATGGTGTCCTCTATAAAAATAAGTACGGCCCAACGGACACTGTCTATCTGCTTGAAGTGCGTGCAACGCTTCGTGACGAGGTTCGGCGTGCGTGCCACAACGACCATCCTTCGGGCCATCTCGGGTTTCCCCGGACGTTGGCGCGCAAAGGCCACAAGTACTACTGGCCCAGGCTTGCTACGGTTGTCCACCACTGCATGCGAATCTGTCGTGAGTGTCAGCGCTGGAAGACGCCGCCGAGTAAACCAGCCGGGCTCCTGTAGCCTATCGACTTCCCGCGCCTCCCATTTCAACAGGTCGGCATGGTCTTACTCGGCCTTTTTCCGGCGTCTTCCATGGGTAACCGGTATAACGCTGTTGCAACTGACTATCTTAGCCGCTACTGTGAGACCAAGGCCCTTCCCCGTGGTACTGCAGCCGAAGTTGCACATTTCTTCATTCACAATATTGTGCTTCGTCATGGAGCCCCAAGAGTCATTTTAACTGACAGGGGAACTGCGTTTACATCGGCACTTACGAGCGAGGTACTTCGACTCAGTGGAACCCGCCATCGAAAGACTGCAGCTTACCGTCCGCAAACCAACGAATTGGCTAAGCGGCGTAACAAGACAATTGCCGACATAATCTTGATGTATGTCGACGATGACCATGAGAACTGGGACCGGATACTGTCTTACATCACGTTCGCGTACAACAATGCACTCCACGAAACGACACGCTTCACTCCGTTCCATTTGGTGCACAGTCGCGAAGCCTTGACCATGCTACCGCATTGCTTCTTCCGGATCCTGCTCCCTCTTCTGTCGTGGGCGCTGACCAATTTGTTCGTGATGCCGAAGCCGCTCGCTAAGTTGCTCGACAGCGAATCCGGCGCCAACAAAAACGCGACGCTGAACGTTACAACGTTTGCCGCAGGGAGGTGATTTACACACCCGGTGACCAAGTCTGGGTGTGGAGCCCGATCTGTTTGCGAGGGCGCTCTGAGAAGGTTCTTCGCCATTACGTTGGTCCATACCAGGTGTTACGCCGCCTCAGCGACGTGACCTACGAGGTGCTCCCTCAAGTAACTGCCAGGTACTCTCGACAACCGACGTCCAAACTAGTTTACGTGGCGCGATTGAAGCCGTATTACTTCCGTTAGCCCCTTTCCGCGAAGACACTCGCGCCGTTAACTCTACGCCTTGCGTATATTTTTCCCCGCCCACGCGGCATCAAGTCGATGACACTTGGAAGGGAGGGAGCCATGCTACACTGCTGATACTTTGCTGGCGCCACCTGGTGGCCGAACATTGTTTCCAAGCATGTGGTCGAGTGCCTTCTTTGTCTGAAATGAGCGCGGCTGTTCAGCGAGCCTCGCCCCAGTAAACGGCTGTGCTTCCCGCTCCCAGCTGCGTTTGTTGGTGGAAATATATGTATATTGAAAAGGGGTTTAATTGCCCTGAAAGAAAAACGCACTGAACGGTGTTCTTCTGGTCGTCGGCGGTTGTTCTAGAGCCAGCCAGCAGAGCGCGCTCAGCGATATCACTGCCGCTACCGCGATGAGACATCCTCGTTGTTACAATTGCCCCCGGGGAAGAATGGAACCATCCTGGCGACCCTAGGCGTAGCGCACATTGCAGGGCCATGGTGAGGCTTCAGGCGACTGATCTGCATCGTTTCACGGCCACGACGGCGAAGGTCAGAGGAGGCTGTCAATAGTTCGACATAATTCACAGGGGAAGCTTGATACACAACACGTAAGGTTCATGATATTGGCGAGCAATTTGGACGACAGGCCTAGAGACCCAGCCAGCAGCGCTCACTCAGCGATAGCACTGCCTCTACCGCGTAGACACATCATCGTCGCTACAATATATATATATATATATATATATATATATATATATATACCAAAAATGATTTCTGGCAGCTGATTTGGTCAATATAATGTAAAAAAACACCAAAAATTAAAGAAACATAACAGGATTTAATTCACGACGTTTCGGCTGGAGGACCAGCCTTTTTCGAGTGTAGTACAGCGTTTGAAACACGCAGCTTTTATAGAGCGTGCGCGAGGTACAAAGTTTACAGCAAAGCTCGAGTTCAAAACTCTAGGGGGGGGGGGGGGAGGGTAGAGACCAGGAAGAACATTTTTTTTTCTTTTTTTAAACAAAGGAAGAGGGAGAATCGGTGACAATCTAAGAAGGCGTCTCCTAACCTGAATGCAGGTGGTCCCAAGGGGCCGCAAAATTTTTTTTAATAACAAAAGAATAAAAGAATGGCCAGGCTTAGCTTGGTTAAGCCAAGAATGCGTTGCATATCTCGATGGAGTTCCGTGCTGCTCCGTTGACTCGGTAGGCTATTGACTCGATCGCCATTGAAAGTGCCCGTGTAGCAGCGCTCGATCGCCTTTGAGTCGATAGACTATCGGTTCGAGGGCCCTCGAAATGCCCGTGTGACAGGGGTATAAGACTGTCCCGGCGAAGGAGCGCAGCTCTCTTATACATAACCGTGACGTCAATCATAGCGCAGCGCCCCTAGCGGGAGGAGCGGGAGTCATGTGGTGGCTGCGGCCGCGCGCGACCGCGCCAGTTGGGGCCCAGCTTATCCTCCGTGACGTCACGCGCCGGCGCAGCGCCCCTAGCGGGAGGAGCGGGAATCAGGTGGTGACTGCGGCCGCGCGCGACCGCGCTAGTTGGGGCCCAGCTTTTCCTCCGTGACGTCACGCGCCGGCGCAGCGCCCCTCGCGGGAGGAGCGGGAGTCAGGTGGTGGCTGCGGCCGCGCGCGACCGCGCTAGTTGGGGCTCAGCTTTTCCTCCGTGACGTCACGCGCCGGCGCAGAGCCCCTAGCGGGAGGAGCGGGAATCAGCTGGTGGCTGCGGCCGCGCGCGACCACGCTAGTTGGGGCCCAGCTTTTCTTCCGTGACGTATGGATGGATGGATGGATGGATGGATGGATACGGCTGAACCCTTTACATCGGGCGGTGGCTCAAGCCACCTAGCCATGTCTTGTGAAATTTTACTCCTGTCTTGCTTTTAGCCACCAATCAGATAACCTTCGCTTCGATACTTCTAACCTCTTAAAATCCACTTTCCCTTCACTATCCCTAAACCCCAATGCCTTGGGTAAGTCAGCCCCGCTGCCTTCCACTGTAGGGTGAAGCCCTTTACAGAAAAGTATCAAGTGTTCAGCCGTTTCCTCCTCCTCTCCGCACGCAATGCACAAAGTGTCTATCTCCTGGTACCTGACTCTATACTTCTTAGTCCGCAAAACTCCAGTCCTGGCCTCAAACAACAAAGAACTTCCCCTACAATTATCATAGATATTTTCTTTGACAATTTCCTGTTTAAAGGTCCGGTATGTTTCTAGTGCCGATTTCATCAGCATCCCTGTTTTCCACAAAGCTCTCTCTGTTCCTTTAACCTTTTTCTTAACCGATAATTGCTGATTTGCCCCCTTACTGCTGTCCAGATATTTGCTTGTCAATTTTCTAGTTCGCTTTCTCCATTTCGTGTCAACATTCTTTATATACAGGTATCTGAAAACTTTCCTAGCCCACCGCTTTTCCTCCATCCTTCTCAATCGTTCCTCAAATGCTATCTTACTGCTAGCCTCTCTGCTCTCGAAAGACGCCCATCCCATATCACCCTGTACCCCCTGATTTGGTGTATTGCCATGTGCTCCCAAAGCTAACCTCCCTACTCCCCGTTGCCTAATTTCCAGCCTTGCTTGAACATCTGGCCTCATACACAGGACCGCATTCCTGAAGGTCAGGCTAGGGACCATCACCCCTTTCCAGATCCCTCTTACCACCTCATACCTATTGTAATTCCACAGTGCCCTATTTTTCATGACAGCTGCATTCCTACTAGCTTTATTCATTACATATTTTTCATGCTCTGTCAGATACTCAACACTGTTATTTATCCACACCCCAAGATACTTGTACTCATTCACTACCTTTAGCACGAACTCCTGTATTCTATGCTCGCCGCCCTCTTCATTAAATGTCATGACTGCAGATTTTTCCTTACTATACTTGAAGCCTGATCTATCTCCCTCTGTACTGCATATGTCTAACAACTTCTGCAGGTCTTCCTTGTTGTCAGCCATTATCACTATATCGTCCGCATATATTAGTCCCGGTAATGTCTCTTTAATCAATTCCCCTTGCTTGAAAAAAGATAGGTTGAAACCTAGTCCGCTCCCCTCTAGCTTGGCCTCCAAACCTTGCAGGTACAACATGAACAACAAAGGGGACAGAGGACATCCTTGTCTAAGCCCCCGCTGTATCTCTACAGGCCCTGATACATTTTTTTCCCATTTTATGAGCACTCTGTTACCTCTATATATATCTTTTAAAAGATTAATTACTCCATTTTCCACATCCAATGTGCCCAATATGTCCCACAAATGCTCCTGAGTAACGTTGTCATAGGCTCCCCTAATATCCAGAAATGCTAGCAATAAGGGCCTATGTTCCTTTTCCGCAATTTCTATACACTGTGTCAATGAAAATAGATTGTCACGTCACGCGCCGGCGCAGCGCCCCTAGCGGGAGGAGCGGGAGTCAGGTGGCGGCTGCGGCCACGCGCGACCGCGCGAGTTGGGGCCCAGCTTTTCCTCCGCCTGTCGTGACGTCACGTCACGTGGTTTGGTGGCTGCCCGGCCGCGCCCAAGGGCTGAACTGAGTGATTGCAATATGCAACACATAAAAGATTAAGTTAATCAGAATATAAAAAAAGGGGGAGATTCTTTCCCACCTCCTCAGGGCTGCCTTGGAAAGGCCCTCGAGGTGTCGCTCCTCGCAGCAGTTTGGTGACAAGCGTGAAGGGCTGGACCCCTGTACAAGGAGGAAGCTACATTCCAGAGAAACTGGTAGGCGGGGGGAAAAGGGGGAGTAAAGAGGAATGCAAACGAGGCCTCTAATAAAGAAAAAAGAAGAAAAGAGAGACAGTAGTGAAAAAAGGAAAGAAGAGCCATTGTACAAGGCTTGGTAATATGCATTCAGAAAAGGGTGGTGGCAACACGAGAGAATAGAAAAAAGGACATAAAAAAGGGGGCGGAGATTCTTTTCCACCACCTCAGGGCTGCCTTGGAAAGGCATGAAGGGCGCATTTTGGTGACAAGCGTGAAGGGCTTGACCCCTGTACATGCAGAAGGCCACCTTCCAGAGGAACTGGTAGGGGGGGAAGGGAGGGGGTAAAGAGGAATGCCAACGATGCCTCTAAAAAAAGAAGAGAAGAAAAGAAACAAAAAACACACAGACAAAAAGATTTAGAAAAAAGAAAAGAAAATTAGGAAAAAAGGAAAGAAGAGCCTTTGTACAAGACTTGGATATATCCATTCAGACAAGAGTTGTGGCAACACGAGAAAAATAAAAAAAAATACAAGTTCCTAATCAATCCTTAGACGGGCACTCCGTACACACGCATACAGATAGAGAAAAAAGACGAGGCTAACAATAGATCAAACACCAGAAACGAACTGCAATGAGTCGCAAGGTCAATCTACCGCAAGACAAATGACCATTCAGAGTAAACAATGTAATGGTCACCACGGCAGTTCATCAATGTATGAAGCGATGACCGACATGACAGCAATAAAATGAGGGGGGATAACAGCAAATGGGTGACAATATATTACAATGCGCGACAATACAAGAATAGAATAACAATAAAAAGGGGAAAGAAAATAGCAGTAAAATGTGAGACAATGCAAGAGAAAAAAATGGGGACAATACAAGTGAAAAAAGGAAAACACGTCGCAAGCTATGCTTGTTACGCATGCTGCCGCTCGTTCTATGAGTCTGGGTAATTATTTGGGATATTCTGGGATAATTATTATTCTAGGAGTCTGGGATAACCATTTGTTACATCTATTGAGTGTGTAAGCATGATAGCCGGCCTACTGTTTCGTTAATGCCGCTCGAGACTGTGTTAAATTTGAGAATCAGGTACGATTCACAGCTCTCGCAGTCATAATTTGTTTTGAACCTCGATTGGAGTACAATGGCTGTAAAGTAATTGAATGGGTGCCCAAGGTTGTTGATGTGTTTTGAAAGTGGGAGATTCGGCTGTGTCCGCACATGTGATCTGTGGCTGTTGATGCGAATTCTGAACGGTGTAACTGTCTGCCCTACTTACTGAGCTTTACAGGTGCCACATTCCAGGAGGTAGACAACATTAGCGCTGTCGCATGAAAAGTTACCTTTGATCTGAAATGAGAAGGATGACGCTGTGCTTTGTGCACTGGTTGTTGTTGTCATCATCAGACAGTGTTTGCACCTAGGTTTATTGCATGGCGCGGATCCTCTGGTTGCCGATTGTAGACGATATTATCATATCCCGGATGTTCCTTGCGCGTCTATACACAACACGTTGGGGATCAGGGATGACTTCTTTCATCTTTTCACTCTGTTGAAGGATGTTGTGGTATTTTTTAAGAAGTGTGCTAACATTGGACATTGAAGCCGAATGGGTAAGGACAGATTGAATTGATAGTCCGGGCATGGCTGCGTTTTGCCCTTTATGAGTTCGCGCCGGTCATGCTTTGAAGCTTTATTGACTGACGTCGATGACCGACTATGGGTGCCTCTGTCGCGCAAGGTACACACGGAGTTGCTCGCAGTTTGATTCAAAGTCGCCTTCTTTAGAGCAAATCCTACGGAAACGTAGGGACTGACTGTAAGCGATGGATGTTTTACAATGGCGAGTGTGACTGCTCTGGTAGTGTAGGTACTGGTGTCGGTTTATGCGTTTTCTGTAGACTGTTGTCTCAAGTTTGTTCTTCGTGATGGTCACCTGGACGTCAAGAAAATTCATTCTCGAGGCTGAATGCGAAGAGGAAAACGAGATGTTAGTATGAGTGCTGTTGAAGTCCAAAATAAACTTAGTGAGTTTTTCATCACCATGTGTCCAGACCACAAATATGTCGTCGATGAATCTTCTGTCAAATATTGGTTTAAAAGGAAAGTTGTTGAGGAATTTTGTCTCAAGCACTGCCATGAATATATTAGCGTAATTTGGTCCAATTTTGGTTCTCATTGACGTTCCACTTATTTGCACGTATTGCTAATCATTAAACTCGAAGTTATTTAACTCAAGTATCAGTTTTAACATCTCTGCAAGTGTGCTGCTGTCACCCGGTTGTTTATATTCTAAGCGCTCATAAACATAGACGACTATGTTGATGCCATCAGCATGCGGTATATTGGTGTACAGTGAAGCGACATCCAGGGTCACTAGTAGGGAATCATCTGGAATGACTAAGTCGAGAATTTCACTCTAAAAATGGGTGCTGTCCTTGACATAGGAAGGATATAAGGGAGGGATATCCCTGATGAGGCTGTCGACATATATCGAGATGTTTTCAGTAACGGTTCCAATTCCAGAGACAATTGGTCTTCCCGGATTGTTTTCTTTATGAATCTTTGGAAGAAGATAAAAACGTCCTGGACTTGAATGTAACGGAATTAGAGCTTTTGCGATCTTGTCCTCAATTTTCTTCTTTTTTGCCAAACCTAAAATAGATTTTGGAACTTTCTTATTATACTCTGGCGTGGGATCAGTAGGGAGAGCCTTGTAAAATGAGGAATCACTTCATTGCCTTTGGGCCTCTACAAGGTAATCCTTTTCATTCATAACTACGATGGCGCCACCTTTATCCGCTTGTTTCATTACGATGTCAGATCAGCTGCTGAGAGCCTGCAACGCATTGTGTTCAAGCATATGAGATTCGGGCGATAAGAGCGTCGTTTTTGAAATTCGGAAAGGATATCCTTTTGCACTGCCTTTATGTATGAATCTAGACACTTATTGCGCTGCGGAGGTGGTGTCCAATGAGTGATAGATCAGAATGGGTATAAACCGCCCGAACAAGACGGGACGGGAGGCACACAAATCGACAGACAAAGCGCAGACTTCCAACTGATTTTATTTGTGAAAAACACATTGTTAATAAGGCAAGAGAACATAAGAAAAAATATAAGAAAAAATAAGAAAAACACTATCACCGTAGGGTTAAACGATAGAAACATCAGCAGAAATTTACAGGTTAATCAGATTCGATGTGAACACGAACGTACCCTTCTAAAAACTCTAGCTCTGGTGTCGATAGCAACAGCGAGGGCGAGCTAACGCAGTCGTCACCCCTTTTGACTATCAGGGAAGGTTCGATAACCTCCCTTTCAGTTTTGCTGCGTGCATAGGAGAGGAAAGCAGTTTTGTCTAGGAAGGGAATGCAGTTGCTGCGGTCACAGTTTTTGCAGTATAATGGCAGATTGCCGCTTGTGCCGGTGTGCATCAATCGTCTATGTTCAAGGGCTCGCTTATTGAAGCACCGGCCAGTTTGGCCGTTGTAAACCCGCCCACAAGATAGAGGTATCTGGTAGATAACCTCGAAGGCACACCTGGTGAACTTGGTCTGATGATTCTTCTTGCAAGACCTGCGTTCCGATCTTGTTTCTTTTTTCTTTTCCGAGGGCATGGGACAAACTTTTTTCAACTTACAAGGCGCTGAAAACACTACTTTTATTCCATATTTGCCTGCCACCTTCTTGATGCTGTGGAAAAGGCAGTGAAAATATGGCATGACGAAGGGAGGAGCCTGTCTGCACTTGGATCTTTCCTTATTGCTTTTTTCATCCTCTGAAGAAGGCACTCGCATGAGCTGCGAATTACTTCCTGAGGGTAGCCCGCGGATTCAAGTCGCTTGACTTGATTATGGAAACTAGATGAAAGAGAGTGAACACATGACTTATGAAGGGCAGACAAACAACACGACATGATAATGCTACTCTTCACTAACTTCGGATGAGCACTTCTATAAGGTAGGAGGCTTTTGTTGGACCTGGGACTGTAAGCCCAGCAGACATGAACATCAGAAAAATGCAATTTTAAATCTATATACTGAATGCGGTTGTCCCTTGTTACTTCATGAGTAAAACGGAGTCCTTGCCCCTCAGAGGAGAAGGTGGCGAGAATGCTAGCAACCGTGTTGTCAAGGTCAAGATTAGTACTGTAATATAATATCACAAGATAATCATCAACATAACGAAACACATGGAACATCGGATGCTTTGAAAGCTCTAGTTTCAGGCGCGTGTCAAAGGAAGCCAAAAATATGTCGCACAAAACAGGAACTACAGAAGAACCGATACAAATGCCAGACTTCTGAACATAAAATTGCCCGTCATGAAAGCTAGCGGTAGAGATAAGATAAAACTGCAAAAGTTCTAGGAACTGCTCTGTGCTAATGCCAGCAGTATTCTGGAAGTCAACTTCACCATGTTCGTCAATACTGTCTCTGGCTCGCTTTTGGATCACGTGCCGCGCTCCACCACCACCGTTCTTCTCCACGTCGGTGCTAACGACGTTACAACAACGCCGGCGCAAGTTGCCTTCGAGCGGTACAAGGCCCTCCTCGGAACCATCAAAGCTGACCATCCTCAGGTGCGTTCGGTTTACGTGACCCTTGTGCTTCCGCGTGCCCTAAATCGACGTCGTCGAGGCATCGGCATCAGGACCGTCCAGCGTTGTAACCGCGAAGCTTTCCGCCTCAACACCATGCTGCGCAAGCACTGCCAGCGCACAAGAGGACTCTTACGTGGACCATGGGCTGGAGTGGCTTCCACCTGCACGAGTAATGGCCGCAGATGGCCTGCATCCAAGTTTTGAAGGTGTGGCCATAATAGCGGGTCACCTCCAGCAGATCCTGCTCCGGAAATCTACTAGAAGGGCACAAGCAACGTGGCCTGACCATGGCCAAGGCATTTCCAAAACACCCAGACCGCCACCGACGCAGAATCCATCCACTGCGACACCTGAGCCAAAGCCGCGCTACTCCCTGCGGAGCTACAAGGACGTCGTCAAAAATTCATCCAAGAACTGACTATCTGCTTAAGACCAAGATGAACTGATTGAAACTTCTGTATCGAAAAAGTTTTTAACATTAAGAAAGGTTGTAGAAAAAAGAGCTAGATACGATCATCATGTGAAAACCTTATACATGTATAGCCATGCAATTATCATTCCGGAAGGCTTGAGAATATATTTAAAACCAGCCACATCGGACTTATCGCTTCCTCTAAAAACCCATTGGCAGGACATACTTCACAAAGCGTCTAGAGAACTAATGGATATTGTAATCCAACATGATAAGTCTTGTCTGGACGCTTTGAGGCTCAAGGAAGCTCAGCTACGCAAAGACCTTCATCGGACCGATAAGGAAACTGCACTTTTAGTGCAATTTCTAAACGAGAAACAGCGTTCACTTCTAACTCAGAGAGAGAGGAAGTTCCTTCGGGATGGGGTTCCTCTGCAGCTCCATTCGTCAGAATCAGAAAATTGTCCGCTCCTTTCAACCGGTAGTCCAACCTCAGCACCAGATATAAGAATCAGTTCACCCAATTCAGGCTCATGTCAATCCACCTTATAAGTCACCAAATCTACGCCAAACAATGTTGTTAATTTCTCGTCGGTAACTTTGTCACACGATGAGTGCATGGTGCTGTTCAAGGGCCTCAACTTTTGCCCCACTAGCCGTATAATTAATGAACTTCAAGTTTACAAAGACCTGGATAATTTCTCCCGAAACCTTAGACTGAGAGAATACTACCACGGTCGCCTCCAAAAATTAGATCCTGGACCAAGACTTCGATCTATCACTCATTGGACACCACCTCCGCAGCGCAATAATTGTCTAGATTCATACATAAAGGCAGTGCAAAAGGATATCCTTTCCGAATTTCAAAAACGACGCTCTTATCGCCCGAATCTCATATGCTTGAACACAATGCGTTGCAGGCTCTCAGCAGCTGATCTGACATCGTAATGAAACAAGCGGATAAAGGTGGCGCCATCGTATGAATAAAAAGGATTACCTTGTAGAGGCCCAAAGGCAACGAAGTGATTCCTCATTTTACAAGGCTCTCCCTACTGATCCCACGCCAGAGTATAATAAGAAAGTTCCAGAATCTATTTTAGGTTTGGCAAAAAAGAAGAAAATTGAGGACAAGATCGCAAAAGCTCTAATTCCGTTACATTCAAGTCCAAGACGTTTTTATCTTCTTCCAAAGATTCATAAAGAAAACAATCCGGGAAGACCAATTGTCTCTGGAATTGGAACCGTTACTGAAAACATCTCGATATATGTCGACAGCCTCATCAGGGATATCCCTCCCTATATCCTTCCTATGTCAAGGACAGCACCCATTTTTAGAGTGAAATTCTCGACTTAGTCATTCCAGATGATTCCCTACTAGTCACCCTGGATGTCGCTTCACTGTACACAAATATACCGCATGCTGATGGCATCAACGCAGTCGTCTATGCTTATGAGCGCTTAGAATCTAAACAACCGGTTGACGGCAGCACACTTGCAGAGATGTTAACACTGGTACTTGAGTTAAATAACTTCGAGTTTAATGGCCAGCACTACGTGCAAATAAGTGGAACGTCAATGGGAACCAAAATTGGACAAAATTACGCTAATATATTCGTGCCCGTGCTTGAGACAAAATTCCTCAACAACTTTCCTTTTAAACCAATATTTTACAGAAGATTCATCGATGACATATTTATGGTCTGGACACGTACATGGTGAAGAAAAACTCACTAAGTTTATTTCGGGCTTCAACAGCACTCATCCTAACATCTCGTTTTCCTCGTCCCATTCAGCCTCGACAATGAATTTTCTTGACGTCCAGGTGACCATCACGAAGAACAAACTTGAGACAACAGCCTACAGAAAACCCATAGACCGACACCAGTACCTACACTACTAGAGCAGTCACACTCTCCATTGTAAAACATCCATCGCTTACAGTCAGTCCCTACGTTTCCGTAGGATTTGCTCTAAAGAAGGCGACTTTCAATCAAACTGCGAGCAACTCCGTGTGTACCTAGCGCGACCGAGGCACCCATAGTCGGTCATCGACGATTCAGTCACGAAAGCTTCAAAGCATGACCGGCGCGCACTCATAAAGGGCAAAAAGCAGCCACGCCCGGACTATCAAATCAATCTAATCCTTACCCATTCGGCTTCAATGCCCAATGTTAGCACAATTCTTAAAAAAACATCACAACATCCTTCAACAGAGTGAAAAGATGAAAGAAGTTATCCCTGATCCCCGACGCGCGCAAGGAACATGGGGGATATGATAACATCGTCTACAATCGGCAACCGTAGCTTCAGAGGATCCGCGCAATGCAATAAACCTAGGTGCAAACTCTGTCCGATGATGACAACAGCAATCAGTGCTAAAAGCACTGCGTCATCCTTCTCATTTCAGATAAAAGGTAACGTTTCATGCGACAGCGCTAATGTTGTCTACCTCCTGGAATGTGGCACCTGTAAAGCTCAGTACGTAGGGCAGACAGTTACACCGTTCAGAATTCGCATCAACAACCACAGATCACATGTGCGGACAAAGCCAAATCTCCCACTTTCAAAACACATCAACAACCTTGGGCACCCATTCGATAACTTTACAGCTATTGTACTCCAATCGGGGTTCAAAACAAATTATGACCGCGAGGGCTGTGAATCGTACCTGATTCACAAATTTAACACAGTCTCGAGCGGCATTAAAGAAACAGTAGGCCGCCTATCATGATTACACACTCAATAGATGTAACAAAATAGTTATCCCAGACTCCTTGAATAATAATTATCTCAGACTATCCCAAATAATTATCCCAGACTCATAGAACGGGCGGCAGCATGCATAACAAGCATAGCTTCCGACGTGTTTTCCTTTTCTTACTTGCATTGTCCCCATTTTTTTCACTTGCATTGTCCCACATTTACTGCTAATTTCTTTCCCCTTTTTATTATTATTCTAATCTTGTATTGTCGCGCATTGTATTATATTGTCACCCATTTGCTGTTATCCCCACTCATTTTATTGCTGTCATGTCGGTCTTCTCTTCATACATTGATGAACTGCCATGGTGACCATTACATTGTTTACTCTGAATGGTCATTTGTCTTCCGGTAGATTGTACTTGCGACTCATTGCAGTTCGTTTCTGGTGGTGGATATATTGTTAGCCTCGTCTTTTTTCTGTATCTGTATGCGTGTGTACGGAGTGCACGCCTAAGGAATGATTAGGACCTTGTATTTTTTTATTTCTCTCGTGTTGCCACAACCCTTGTCTGAATGGATATTTCCAAGTCTTGTACAATGGCTCTTCTTTCCTTTTTTGCCTAATTTTCTTTCTTTTTTTTCGTTTTGTCTTTGTGTTTTTTTTTTCTCTTTTTCTCTTCTTTTTTTAGAGGCCTCGTTGGCATTCTCCTTTACCCCCTTGCTTCCCCCCTACCAGTTCCTCTGGAATGTTGCCTTCTCCATTTACAGGGGTCAAGCCCTTCACGCTTGTCACCAAAATGCGCCCTTCACGCCTTTCCAAGGCAGCTCTGAGGTGGTGGAAAAGAATCTCCCCCCCCCCCTTTTTTTAATGTCCTATTTTGTATTCTCTCGTGTTGCCGCCACCCTTCTCTGAATGCATATTACCAAGCCTTGTACAATGGCTCTTCTTTCCTTTTTTCACTACTGTCTCTCTTTTCTTCTTCTTTTTTCTTTATTAGAGGCCTCGTTTGCATTCCTCTTTACTCCCCCTCCTCCCCCCGCCTACCAGTTTCTCTGGAATGTAGCTTCCTCCTTGTACAGGGGTCCAGCCCTTCTCGCTTGTCACCAAACTGCTGCGAGGAGCGGCACCTCGAGGGCCTTTCCAAGGCAGCCCTGAGGTGGTGAGAAAGAATCTCCCCCTTTTTTATATTCTTATTATCTTAATCTTTTTATTCTTTTGTTATTAAAAAAATTTTCGGCCCCTTGGGAACACCTGCATTCAGGTTAGGAGAAGCCTTTTTAGATTGTCACCGATTCTCTCTCTTCCCTTGTTAAAAAAAAATGTTCTTCCTGGTCTCTTCTCTCCCTCCCCCCCTCCCCCTAGTATTTTGAACTCGTGCTTTGCTGTAAACTTTGTACCTCGCGCACGCTCTATGGGCTCCGTGCGCTGGTATGGTGGCGCCAGCTGCGACCACATCGCCAGCGCCGCCTCGTGGCACTCGCCGCGTTTACCGGACGCTCAGTCACGGCCGGTCTCTCGAAGGGAGAGCGCGCGCGCCCGCCTCGAGACTGGCCGTGGTGGCCCTTCGCCTTCCTCCATGCCCAATGCGTTAGCGCCAGCCCGGCCGCATAGCAGACGCGCACTGACCGCGATGCCATTCTAAGTCAACGCCTTCTTCGCTGCGGATTTCAACGCATTGAAAGCCTTGACGCCACTACTGTTGCATTTCGTTTTTGGGCTGATCACCGATTCCGAGCAACCATGATTGTGTTGCAGTCCCGACGGCACTGCAATATCTGGCAGCGCAGTTGAGCTTATTGAGATTAATTAAGTACCTTTACAGTTTGAGAAACAAGGCTCTGACCCAAATAATGAAATCAGCTATGTAATTTACATCCACTGTGTCATTGACGATGTGAATGGTCGGCTAGAAATGCGAAAAACGCAAACTTACTACACATAAATATCAGATGATAGTGCTCTACATCCTGCACGATTGACCCTGCTTTACTTTATATATTTCCCTCAGAGGAGCATAGCTCTAAGCATACAAAAAGACGATGGGTTTCTTGGCAAGTATCTTCCACAGTTAGAGCAGTTTCATTTCAGGAATTTCATGAAGGCACCAATTACATGAATTGTTTTGGTCGTATTTCTCTTTTGGTAAATACTTAACTATAGAAAGGCCGCCGCGGTGGCTCGGCGGTTATGGTGCTCAGCTGCTGACCCAAATGACTCGTGTTCGATCCTGGTTGCGGCGGTCGCATTTCGGTGAAGGCAAAATTCTAGAGGCCCGCGTACTGCGCGATGTCAGTGCACGTTAAAAAACTCCAAATGGTTGCAATTATCTGGAGCCTCCTACTATGGCACCCCTTATAGTCTTCGTTGCATTGGGACGATAAACCTAATTAAAATAAAAAGATTAATTCCCGAAATTAAGGGTTTAGTGATGTTGTGAAATCCAAGAAATATATAGAGAAATTTGAACCACTCTCTATTTTTCTTTTTATTCGTCTAGAACAGGATTTGAGATCTCATAAATGCAACAAATAAAGATACAAAATTTTAAACCACTGAAGGAAATAAAATGATGCAAATAAATACACAAAAGCTTAGGTGAAACAATGTGAAAAACGACATAAGCACTCTCAAAAGTACGACGTCGCTCCCACTGCATACACACACGCACGAAAAAAGAACTAGAAACAAAATTCACACGCTGAACCACAAATGAGCATAACAAACGAAGAATTAAACTTCAGACGCTAGCTCCAAGAACTTCACCGTAGGCCATTTCCTGTGACTGATTGAACGCATTCCTTCACTCTACATAAAGACATAAAGCTGCTCCTACCAATGATGTCACGTTCGAAACACCCCAGTCAATGTAAACCATTTCCCAGTTCACTACCATGAATTTAATTCCACAGTGCACTCATTTCCAGCATACCCTCTGTGCATGAGCGAGCATGCACGATGTCCAAGAAAAGCGTTTAAATATATTCGGTACTTTGACTGCAGTGTTTTTATAGCTGTTATAACATTGAGTAAACACAGAAGGAAGTAGAGCACCCATAATTATCCAAATTTGTTCTCGCCTTCGGACGAAACACCTCACCGCTCGCCTCGCTCACTGCAAACTGAACCAGAGAGCTGCGTTGGCTGCGTCCGCCTTTCGCCACCGCTGTTAACCAGGTGGCGCCACTCGCGCACGCCAAACTGCAGCGCACGGAGCCCATAGACCTCCTGTATGTTTGTAAACAAACGAGGTGGCGCTGCAGTAGCTAGCGAGCTCGTGGTAGGCAAAAGGTCGGGGAGTGGCGTCGCGGATAGGTGTTCAGCGCAGGTTTTCAAGGCTTGTAGGCGCGTTTCCATTTTCTGCGAATCATAGCAATAGTCGATGCTTCCAACTTAGTAATTTGTTGAAGTACACGAGCTCCGTTGGCCACGTGCGGCCTATAAAGAGAAATAGTTTGCCACTGTATTGTATATATGGCTTGTAGTAAACATGTAGAAAGCGTTCCTGCCGTTTATTTATCCGCTAGGCATTGAATAAAACAAGTTTTGACACTCTGCACTAGCCAGAATGATTTTACTTCGGGACGCTAGCGAGGGGAAGTGCTGGCCTTGTTTCGTCGGAGCAGACATGCGCTCATCGTCTGCTGACATACGTACGTGTCGCGCTGTGCGAAAAGTGGGGACAGCGTCGTGTCCCTGATCTCTTGTCTAGCTTAGCGCTGTGTTTAGCCGCATGACCACGCACCAGCCAGGCCGACTTGTCCTCTTGTTGAGCTCTTCGATTTGGTGAGAATTTTTGATTTCTAGAATTATTTTCTTTCCTAGCCCTGAAGTTTAGTTTCGTGATGAAAAATTATAGCAAAATATTGAGTACAAATTTATAAATTCCGCTTTTTAGAAGTGTGGTCGTCAAAAATTGTGAGGTAATTTCTTTGGTTTCAGTGCCGCATTTCTTTGACAAAAGCAAAAGCGAAGATGCCATACACGAGGGAATAAACTTTAAGGTTCGTTTTGTGACCTCTCACATTTTCTGCGACTGGATCACTCACCTTCGTAATTCGCATGAAAATCAAATGATTCCATTTGTCACAAACTGTTCCTAAGACATTGTGGAGCGTAATAAATCTCCATTTTTTTCCCTACACGTGCAGTACTGTGTTATTTCTTGTAAGAAACGTTTTCATGTAACTATGCATGCATAAGTACTGATCATATAGAAAAAGAACTAATCGCGTCATCGTACAGAACAGGGCTTTATGTACATGCTGGCATAAAAAAACTGCGCACTATCTACTCAATTATTTAGACCTTGGGGGGACTTGACGGTGTTAATTATAATTACCCAGAACTGCACCAGGAATAGCTATAAATAAAAGGAATTACTGAAACTAGCGTAGGAATTCCATATTTGCACCATGTTTAGTTAAATATCGCATGCATGAATAACGAAAACACTTTTCATTGCCGCGTCCCCTCTCAATCTCGCCACGTGTCTATTAGTAGCACGCCTGCGGCTGCTTCTTTCCAAACAAGCTTCGCGATCATGTACTACCTCATGAAACATGACACATGCATGATGCAGCGAAAAAGCATATGGCGTTTAGCACACTTAAGGTACGCTATTCTAAGCACACCAACACGACCGCGCAAGATTGACTCAACTTACCCGACTTCTTTCTACTCGAATGAAATAATTACGTCGTCATATCAAGAAACAGTTTCAAGTAAATATTAAATGTAATAAAACGCGCCATTAAAACATGGTGTGCTATTAACAAAAAACGCATTCCTTGGGGGCGAGTGAACCTGTCGGCGCCCCGTGCACTCCGGCTCAAGGTGATAAGTACGTGTGCAGCTGCATATGTCTTTTTTTTTTCCTTGAGCAATTATCAGCCTACTATCCTGAAGTTCTGGTGAATGAACGCAGTAACTTGCATGCTATAAGTGCATTGAGTGGCAGTGCCTATCGACTCCCAGACTTCGCGCTTTACTACAGTGGCCCAATGCCTGTTAGCCAGTTTCCGAATGCGCCGTTTATGCGCGAGAAACCTATCGAGGCTAATTTAATATTTTTTATGCTACTACGCGGATCAAGCAGTGACGCAGCTGGTCAATACATGCTGCTTCTGCAGTGCACAGGCTTGAAGCAGCCGCCGGTAGCTGCGGCAGCTGCGGTAGACACGGGCAAGCGTAACCTGTTTTGCCTACCATGCGAAAGTCGCTGCTAACATCAGCGCCACCACATCTTCATGACGTCGCGGGGTGAAGGAGGACCATAGGCTCCGTACAGTCAAGTTTGGTCACGATCCTTGCGCCACCTAGCGCCGCTCCAGTGAGTCTGTGGGCCGGCTGAATGGAAGCACCGCCGCCGCGCTCAGCTGCACCGGCTGCACGCGCTTTCAGTCGCGTTGCAACGATGGCAAGCAGTAGTAGTGGCGGTGGCCTCGGCAAAAAAAATGCGGAAAGAAAAAGCAGTTGTCGGTATTGCTGCGTGAAGGATTGCCATAGCCGCGAAGGACAGTTTGGCATTAAGCTGTACAGATTTCCAGGTAGGCCGCACGAAAGAGATCGACGAAAGAAGTGGATCACGGCAGTGCGGAGAATCAAGTAAGTTCTTTGTCGCATTTAACACCAGTCTTAGCGTCTTTTCAACATAGTACGTTTAGCAGTTTCATACCGCGAGTGGTAATTTTAAATGTGAACGCCTCGCCGCGCTCCGGGCGGTGGAGTTTGCGGAAATTTTGTTCGAACCTCGTGCATATGTATACCTACGCATACGTGTCATTCTCATCGCGGATATATCGCCGCACTTAACTTTCTATGGCGTTTGTCCGCGCTGCATTTCTTCGATTGTACTTCTTTAGTCGCGCCTACGTACAAACTTCCTCGCATGTATGTAAGTACATACTGCACTTGCCTAGGAACGTTTGTACGGCGCACCGGGTTGAGTACGGAAGAAGTTATTGTGCATGCACATTCGCCAGGAGTGCGGTTGGCTCATGTGTCAAAGCTATTTTGGGCCCTGCAAATGGCAAAAAGTGTGGCAAACGTGATAGAGCGTGCCGGTAGAACTTTTACGCGGTGTGCGCATACCCCTTCTCCGTAGTGTAAACAAATTGTGTTCTGTAAAATTGCAGGCCAATTAGGGAAACATTATGCATCTGTTGTCTGCCTCCACCCTCTGTGGGTTGAAGATTTTGTGGCGTAAACTATGCTGTGTCGTCTTTTTCAGCCTGGCCGACGGTTCCGAGTGGGTGCCGAATGAGAGGACAAGAATATGCTCTAAGCATTTCGTCAACGGAGAGAAGAGTACGATCGCATCGCATCCAGGGTACTACCCAACCATATTCCCGGATGCATACAGGGTCAGCCACGTCGATGCGACTAAGCAGCTTGCACAATATGAAAGGTATGAAATGTCTTTTAGCACTGTGAACCACCTATAAGAATTCAATATTTGAACTACTGTGTGCAATTCTAAGTTCAATTAGCCTGCAGAATTTGAATGCAGCTGGTAATTTTCATTATGTAACGTTCAGAAGAAGGACCACAAGGAGAATATGAGTTTTCGATACTTTCATATGCTTCAGGTTGCATAGGAGGAGGAGGGTTAGGGCATCGTCTGCCTCAGTAATGCCAAAGCAGGCATCTGCCACTGTTAGCGAAAAAGACACGGCATCAAGCACTGAAGAAGACACCTCTGAAACGGATCCCCTGAATCAAGAGCCATCCAACCTGGAAGTACTTTGCATGGCTGTTGACGCTGCACAAAAATACAAGGTAAGCAACCGGGATGGGCATGGAACAATGACGCTGCCATTCTTTATTTTGATGCAAAGCCGTCTCTGTGTACATGTTACATGCAGAGTTCAAGTGTGAAATTTCAGCAGTTTACTTGCTGCTCTCGTTACTGTGAATTAAAGTGTTTAACCTCTAATTTATGTATATGCATCTCACTGCAGCGCAGGTGACATAGCTGTCCAATTTTATGACTGATACCTGTTTTTTCTTTTCTACGCAGTCTTGCCAAACCGACGACATTGCAAGATGTTCCGGCACACTTTCGGTGTTCCTGTGTTCGGCACGAGGTAATAAGGCGTGCACTCAACTCAACCACAAAATTGTTTGCGACGCGGAAGTACAGTGCAAGCCTGCAGTGGTTTCCCACCAGTCTGGTAGAGACAGCAGGACAGCTTGCTTCACAGGATACCACAGTGTCCAAGCATGTGCAGCTGCCATGAAGGATCTGTGCGGCGTGTCCCCCGACATATATGCCCTCCTGCTTAGCATAATGCCCCGTTCTGCTGAGCGAACTTGTGATGTGCCAATAACCGATAGGCTTGTGCTGTTTTTGATGAAGCTTAAGTTTGGGATCATTTACTCATCTCTTGCAGTGCTTTTCTGCGTGTCCAGGAACACAGTCTCTCGTCATTTTAAGAGTGTTCTTAAAACACTTAGCATTGCCACGCAGAAGTGGATATATCGCCCTCCTGATCATGTCATTGGGCAGACAATTCCAAATTGCTTTAAAGTTCACTACCAGGACTGCTCGATGATAATTGATTATACAGAAGTCCGTACAGAACAACCGTACACTGTACAGCAACAGCGTGTGCTGTATTCACATTACAAAGGAGTATATACAATGAAATTCCTTGTTGGAATCACGCCATGTGGTGCAGTCTGCTTCTGCTCAAAGGCATACGGAGGCAGGTGTTCATATTCCTTTATTACAGTGGATTCTGGGTTTCTAGACCTAGTGCAACCAGGCGATGTTGTGATGGCCGATAAGGGGTTTCCGGGTATAAAGGCAGGCCGTGAAGAGGTACGGGCTGTATTAGTGATGCCCCCATTTTTGCAAGGTCAGGACCAATTTTCTGAAAGTGAGGTGCATGAGACATACCAAATTGCACAGGTGCGAATTCATGTGGAAAGAATTATCCAGCGCATAAAGATGTTCAACATCCTCCACACACGCATACCCACAGAGCTGATTACAGTGATGAGCGACGTATTTCATGTCTGCTGCGTCTTCGCAAATCTCCAGCCGCCTATTATAAGCTCCGAACAGTGAGGTTTGAAGTGCTGCACCATATACAATCAGCAGACCTACGCTATAATTCTCATTTCCACACATCTTTTTTATTTATTCAAACGAAAGGTTAATCACACTCTCGTGGACTTGACAAGGGCGGGGAGCAGCCACGTAAAGTAAATGTCCTCCAGTGCTCGCACAGCTGAACATAGGAAGTCATCGTCTTTCTCTACAATGATGATGATGTTTTGTTGTTCTGAATAAACAAAAAAAACATTCATTGATATTACACACATACATTAACAGTTGCACCTGTGTGTAATATCGGTGACTTGCAAGGAGCGTCAATTTGCCATTCTTGTACTTAATGTACGGCACAAATGTAACCTCCTGCTCTACATCAATGATATCACTGCTCCGTCTTGAAAACGGGCACTTTATCTCTAAAAGGCAAACACCCTTTGCCGTTTCAAAGAGCCCGTCAGGGCTTCCGCAAAGTCACGGGCGGGCTGTATGTACCACAAGTCTAGTCTTGAAAAAGAAATAATATTTTTCTGAAGCAAATGAAAGTAGAAAACGTACTTTTCTGAAGCGTATGTCCCACAAGTACACAATTAATACAGATAATGCAAACGCAGACATAAAAATGCAATGGTCATGTGCAATTATGAAAGCAATGAGGCTACCAAATGTGAAATCACAAATTTTTAAGTCAAGCAGGTTGTACACATGTAGCTTACCTCTAACACATCTGCACAAACTTTCTCCTCAAAGTTCTTGCGTGCCACTGGCTCCATTTTCATGCCAGAAAAGTAACTTTCAGTCAGCCCAACGTGCGATGTTGTGATATTGGAAAACGTACCATATGATGTGGCCTCAGAGCAAAACCATCGACGATGCAGAATTGTCTTCAAGAGGTCTTGAGGAGGCTTCCTTTTTCTCAGTATCATGTGTGCTTGCGAACAAGTTATTCTTAATCTTCTTTCTCTGTGCCACCTGTTATAAATTTTAACAGGATAATTAGGAGATACGTTACATTGCAACTCTCCAAGGTGACATATGAACAAGGAGGTGAAGCACCTACCTGTGATTATTAGCCTGCCCCTTTGTCAGTGCACATACGTGCAGAGCACTTAAGCATTTTATGTTCTTGGCGTAGTACGCTGCCACTTCTGCTGGCATTTCTTCTTCGTACTCCTTTTTTCTAATTAATACTTTTGGAAACTTTGCTGTTACCATTAAAGAGTGCAGAGCCTTTTTTGGTTTTTGCAAAAGACTCCTAAGTTTTTCTATTTCTTCTTCAAGTACTACTTTATCCATGATATTTTGCAAGACTGTCTGCCATGAACTTTCATCATTTTCATTTTGTGCTTTCAAAATTCTAGACACTGGACATTGAATGTCAGGGAAGTGCTTTATCAGAAAGATTGGGTCCAACGGTTTGGGAGGCTCTCCACCACCAACATGTGGGTGCTTGTTAGCTGAAAGAAAATATGCAGGTGCATTAGCTGAAATAAAGCTGGGGCATGCTTTGTGGAAACAGACTGAAAAGCACAAGCATTATTATCTTCTACAACTGCGTAACAAGCAATAAGTTTCATAACTAACGCCGAAATGTCGGGCAATACATAATAAAAATAGGTACATTTAACTTCCACTACTTCAGCAGTGAAATGCAAAGCTTACCACCATAAAGTTCTTCCATCGACGCTTTATCGTCCACACGGGTCTTTTTCGCTGGTCTTCCCCACCTCTGCCTCTCAGACGTGCAGGAGATGTCGTCGTGCATGTTGACATGCACGACGACATAAATATAAATACCCACGAGAGCAGCAGATTGGACATCCGTCGCCGTCGCTCAGTTGGTAGAGCCCCGGACGCGATATTCGGGGGTCATGGGTTCGGATCCCACCGGCGGCATTGTTGTTTTTTCTGCTGCTTTATAAGTTATTTTTTAAGCGATAGATAAATCTGAGTATTATTATCCCACTGATGAGCACTACACATTAAAAAAAAATTAAACATTTTCTATGCACCTTGGTTGCGGTGACTGTTGGCGTCCTTCATAGGTTTGCCAAACGAGCCCCTCATTACATTTCCCTTGTATATATATATATATATATATATATATATATATATATATATATATATATATATATATTACGAGCAATTCGAGGGAGGAGAACCTCCGGAGAAGACACGTAAAACTGCGGCGGTCCTTAATGGTTCGAGCGCGCGAGCGAGAGAGAGAGCCATGTTTCTTTTTCTACGAATGCAGGCGCTTCTACTTCTTCTGCAGTGGCACTCATCACTGCCCCCTCTTCTGCAGGATCGCCACGATGCGGCTAATAGGGAAGTGTCCGCGAAAACACAGCTGCAGTCAACTGCTGTTCAGTCAGGTAGTCTGTCGTGGTAAGGCTTCCTGCGAGCAATGTGCACGACTTCAGTGCGGTGCGACCGGCGCGATGAGCAAGCCGCTTGGACGGGAGTAACTGCATACGCATATCACTGATGCGGCGCACTACTTTGTAAGGGCCGAAGTATCTGCGCAGCAACTTTTCAGAAAGGCTGAGAAGACGAACAGGTGTCCAAACCCACACCAATTCGCTAGGCGCGTAACTGACGAAGCGGCGTCCGAGGTTGTACCTAGCGGCGTAAGTCGCCTTTTCACTGTTAATTCGCAGGCGTGCCAATTGCCGCGCTTCCTCAGCATGCTGAACAAAGGTGCCTGCGTCGAGGTCAGCGTCAGAGTCCCAGTAGGGGTCAACGGGCAACATAGCATCCGACAGAGTGGTCACTTGCCGACCGAAGAAAATCTGAAAGGCGGTGAGTCTGGTTGTCTCCTGCAGGGTGGTGATGTACGCAAACGTTACGTACGGCAGAATGATGTCCCAAATTCTATGCTCGACGTCAACGTACACAGAAAGCATGTCGGCTAGTGTGCGGTTGGGTCGCTCTACCAACCCGTTTGTCTATGGGTCACAGGCCGCAGCACGTCGATGTCTGTGTTGCGTCAGAGTCATCACGGACTGGGTTAAGCGGCCAGTGAAAGATGTTCCCCGGTCAGCAACAACAAATGGCGGGGGCTACATGACGCACGACAACGTTGCGTACGAAGAACTGCGCCACTTAAGCAGCAGTGCCTTTGACAAGGGACGTGGCCTCAGCGTACCGTGTCAGGTAGTCGGTGGCAATGACGATACAACGCTTTCCAGACGAAGACTTCGGAAAAGAGCCAAGGAGGTACATGTCCACTTGCTGAAAAGGGGCTTCGGTAGATTGGCGGGGTGAAGAAATCCGGCTGGTTTCAACGGAGAAGACTACCGACGTTGGCAGCCACGGCATGTTTTTATCTAGGCCCCCGCAACGATGGGAGTAACCTGGGCCATTAATACTTTTGTTTAATCCGCGCGAGTGTACGACTTACTCCGAGATGGCCGGTGGAGGGTGCATCATGACAGGCACAAATTTTCTGGCCGCAGCTTCGATGGTACGACGAGCACGAACGCTTCATTGTGGCTGGCAAAGTTGCGCTTATAGAGAACAACAGATTGTAAAGTGAAGGTGTGTAACCCGGGACGAAAAACACGTGGGATGCGAGCGTCAACGCCTATGAGGTAATGGATGAGTGGCGCGAACTCCGAGTCCGCCCGCTGAAGCTGCGCCATTTCGGTGGTGCTAATAGCGTCCAGGAAAGGAAAATCATCGCCGGGTTCTTCGGGCCCGATTGTGATAGGCGCGCGCGACAAACACTCCGCATCCTGATGCTTACGACCCGACTTGAAGACGACTGTTAAGTCGTATTCTTGCAGGCGTAAGCTCCATCTAGCCAAGCGTCCAGAGGGCGATTTGAGGCTCGCCAGCCAGCATAAGTTGTGGTGGTCGCTTACCACACGGAAGGGTCGCCAGTAGAGGTACGGTCGGAACTTGCTGATTGCGCATATCACTGCAAGGCACTATTTCTCTGTTGTAGAATAATTGGTCTCGGAGCGCGTATGTGTTCGGCTGGCATAACTGATGCCCGTTGGGCACCGTCTTGCCACTGGGTCAGTAACGCACCAAGGCCAACATTTCTGGTATCAGTGTGGATGTCCGTGGCAGCATGTTCATCGAAATGGGCGATATCGCTGTACGTTGTAGATGGCTTCTAAGGTCGACTAATGCAGCCTCTTGGTCGCTTTCCCACACGAAGGGCGTGTTGTCGAGAGTCAGTGAGTTTAAAGGTTTGGCGATTCGGGAGAAATTTTCAACAAAGCGCCGATGATACGAGCATACCCAAAAAGCGGAAAACCTGAGACGGCCGCGTTCATGCCAGGGTCCGGGCGAACACCTTGTGCGCTGAAAACGTGACCAAGAAAGCGAGGTTCCTCAAATCGAAAATGGCATTTCTCAGCTTTGATGGTGAGTAGTGCGGATTTCAGTGCTCGTAGCACAATGCGCTACCGCTCCAAGTGCAGATCAAACGCGGTGGAAAATATAACGACGTCGTCCAGGTACACCAGGCAGGTCTGCCACTTCAAGCCAGAGAGAACGATGTCCATCATGCGTTTGAACGTGGTCGGTGCTGAGAACAGACCAAATGAGAGCACCTTAAACTCATAGAGGCCGTCGGGCCTCACAAAAGCCGTCTTCTCCCGGTCTCTCTCGTCCACTTCGATTTGCCAGTACCCGCTTTTAAGATCTAGTGACGAGAAGTATCGGGCGTCCCGCAATCGGTCGAGCGCGTCGTCTATCCTGGGTCGTGGATAAACGTCCTTTTTGGTCACGTTACTAAGTTTCCTGTAGTCAACACAGAAACGCAAAGTAGAAATGCAGAGTGTAGTTGGGTCGATATTCGAGCACATAGCGAAACAGTCCCCAAACTCTGCTATGAGGTCGGACAGAATATCCTTCTGAACCGATGGCAGAGTCGGGTTTATTTCGACTGACTGAAGAACGTGATGTGAGACAGCATTGTCTGAAGAGGGTCCACCCACGGTGCACAAACCTGAGTCCTCAGAAGCGTCGTAGAAGAAGGCAATAGCCGTGAATTTGACGAGGTGCTGATATTCGTTGGAAAAGTTGGTCAGGAGGACCTGGGTGCGGCCATCACGTAGTCGGACGATACCTCGGGCAACGACAAGGCCCCGCTCAAGCAGCAGTGAAGTATGGCCGTCCGCCAGGCGCTTGTGGTCGTGAAATAGGTCGTTCCGCACGAGAACCTGGACATTGCACCGCGGCGGCACCTTGACGTCATTCTCGACAATGCGCAGAGTGTAGCCGCATAGATCTCGGGAGTTATAGCGGGCCACGGCCAGTTCAGTTGAGAACGTGACACGTGCGTCCTTAAAGTCAATCAGAGCGCCGTTCTCCTGCAGGAAGTCGATCCCCAGAGTCAAATCTCTGGAACACTCGGAGAGCACGACAAATTCACCAACGTGCGTGAAGCCACGAATTCCAACTCAAGCCGTGCACTTGCCAAAAGGGGAAATTAGGCGGCCACCAGCAGTGCGCCATATGGGTCCCCGTCCACGGTGTCAGAACATTTTTAAGGTCTCCAGCAAAGGCACGGCTCATAAGAGAAAAATCAGCACCGGTATCGAGCAGCGCGGTAATCTCAGTGCCATCAATTGTCACCCCCAAATCGGATGCAGCGCATCGAATACTGTCGCTGCCGCTCTCTGTCCAGGTATCATCGGCTCGTTGGTTACGCGATGCAGGATATTGACACGTCTCGCCGTCAGCGGCCTTGCCGGCAGAGGTCGATGGTGTTAGTATTCCCGACGCGGACTGGGCGAGCGAAGGCCAGCAGAGCTGCTCTGGCAGCCGGGGCTGGAAGCACGATAGCGCAGAGGCGAAGGCGAACGGGACTCGCGCCTTCCAGAGTAAACACGGTTCTGGCGCACCCAGAGATGATCCGCAATCTCTTGCGGTCGTTCACCGTTCTGAGGACAAGCTGCGTCGGGACGGAAACCCCGAAGACCAACTTGGCGGTACGGACAAGCTCGGTAGAGATGACCGGGCTCCTCAAAGTGTTAGCACAGAGGCCTATGGTCCGGTGGACGCCACAAATCTGACTTTCGAGGACGTGGCTCTGCTGTCGCAGGTGCAGTTGCATAATATGGGGCGGTGCTACTGACGGGAGACGTCGGGAGGATACCGTAGGCAGGTGCGGTTGCGTGACAGGGGCTGATGCTGCCTCATGGCAGGCGTCGGAGTAGCGGGACCGTAGCCAGCCGTGCGACGTACAGGGGATGCGTATGTGGGTCTGGCATCGAACTAAGGCGGCGCTTCGGGAACAGGAAGTGCCTGCGGAAACTGCCGCACTTCGTCCCTGGCGACTTCTGACAGCGCTGCCAGCGGTGCAGGCGCAACCTGGGGCAGACGGAACCGTTGGAGTTCCTCCCGGACAACTGACCGATTCAGTTCGCGCAAGATGTCTGCACTGCCGCCGAGGCACGACGAAAAAGTTTCGGGCACATTGCTGTTGATGTCCCGATTGTACTGGCGGGCCCGTTGTTGGAGCGTCGTCTCCATGGTGGTCGCCTCGGTGAGAAATTCCGCTACAGTGCGGGGTGGGCTGCGTACGAGGCCTGCGAAGAGCTCCTGCTTAACCCTTCGCATGAGATGGCGAAGCTTCTTCTCCGTCTTGTTGGGGTCGGCACGCTTGAATACACGGGCCATGTCCTCGATGTACATGCGCGCATTTTCATTCGTGCGCTGATTTTAAGGAGTGCAGCGCAGCTTCAGCCTTCTCCCGGCGGTCGGCGTGGTGGAATGTAGCCAGGAGGCTCCGGCATAACTTCTCCCAGGTAAGAAGGGTGGTCTCGTTGTTTTAAAGCCACGTCCGGGCAGACTCTTCCAGAGCAAAATATACATTGTGGAGCTTGCGCTCGTCGCTCCAGCCGTTGTAGCGGGCGACCCGCTCGAAGGTCTCCAGCCAATCCTCAGCGTCTTCAAACAAGTCACCGTGAAAAGATGGTGGTGTCCGCGGTGGGTGGCAAAGGATCGGTGCCAGGGGCCGGGTGTCAGTGGCCATGCCAGTTGGACTCAACGTGCTAGGCTGGGTCGGCGCAGGGGACCTGGTGTCAGTGGCCATGTCGTTTGGAATAGGTGGCCGAGGCTGCGTCGTTCTGGTGGGTGGGGGAAGGGCGTACCCAGCACTGTTCCACCAAACGTTACGAGCAATTCGAAGGAGAACCTCAGGAGAAGACACGTAAAACTGTGGCGGTCCCTAAGTGGTTCGAGCGCGCGAGCGAGAGAACCATCTGCTTTTTCTACGAATGCATGCACTTCTACTTTTTTACAATGGCACATATCAATATATATATATATATATATATATATATATATATATATATATATATATATATATATATATATATATATATATATATAGTGGCTGCTCGGGATAGGATAGGATACACTTTATTGCTCGAACAAGGTGTTTCGGTCAGACAGAGGTCTTCATCTTCACGCAGATGTCTCCCTCCGCTGAGTTTGGCCGCTCGCTGGGTATGGATGACCAATCCTCTTTGGAGGATTGGTTGCCCCTGGAGAGCACAGTATCCCACTGCTCTGCACTCGGATTTTCTGAGCCATAAAATGCTTTATTTCTGTCACATTCCCAAGTAATATGGTATAGGGTCGGTTTTGCACGGCAGCATGGGCAGATGTTCCTGTATTGGTTCGGGAACATTTTGCTAAGGATGTGTAAATTGGGGAAGATTGCGGTTTGCAGCTTCCTCCAGTAAACTGCTTCTTGGTGATTTAATTTATTGTGGGGAGGAGGACACCTTAGTCTCGTCCCTCTGTAACAATTTAGAGTGTTTGAGTACGTCGGGATTACCCTCAAGAAGTTCTCCGGGTCTTCGTTAAAGAGTGCTCGGTTAGTGTACTCGCGAGCGACACTATCGACCCTTTGGTTGCCTTCTATCTCGGTGTGTCCCGGTATCCAGAAAATGGTGTGTCTAATGTGATCTTTGGGTAGGCCTGCGCGGAGGAGGATTTGGAGCGCTTTATGACCTATTCTGCCGTTAATGTAGTTACGGCATGCCTCTTACGAATCTGTGAGGATTATGAAGGACTTATTCGCACGATAACCCTCCGCGGCCGCTAGACCAACAGCCATTTCCTCTCCCTCGGTTGCCGTGCAGTCCGTGCCGACGCGCAAATGATCTCATTATAGTCTGAGCCTATTACTTTCGCGACGACTTTTTGCTTCGTTGTTCCCCGTCTCCGGGGCTACATCGCGGCGGCAGTGTCGACCATGTTCGCCTTGACTGCCAAGTATTTTTCTAGATATTTCGCTCGGGCGTTTCGCCAAGCAGCGTGTAAATATGGATCCATATTTTTGGAGAGCGAGCCTATTTTGATGGTGCTGTGAAAATTATCAGGCAGACTCGCTGTTCTCTGCTGTGCTCTTAGAGTTGCTTGATGCCCCAGTCTTATGAGGAGCGCTCTGCCAGTAGTCGCCTGCTTGAGCCTGTCTCGTTGTGACTCTAGTTGCGGTTCTTTGAGTTCCTCGAACGAGTTGCGAAGTCCGAGGGTCAGCAGCTTCTCCGTTGATGTGGTGGCTGGCAGGTGGAGAGCGGTCTTGTAGGCTTTCCTCAGGATGGCGTCGGCTTTGTCCCTTTCGCCCTTGTGGGTGTTGTAGTACGGGAGAGAGTACGTGACTCGGCTGATCACGAGGCTTCTGACCAGCTTTATCGTGTCCCCCTCCCTCATACCACTTGTTTGCGATACACTGGTGATCATTCGGGTGACTTGCGTTGTTGCTTGTTTGAGGAGGCCGATTGCGTGTGTGCATCGCTGGTTGCTTTACAACCACATTCCCAACACCCTAATTAGTTCTTTCTCCGGTATTTTTGCCTTTCGAGGATGACGTTGAGATCTTCATCCGATCGCCTTCCTCGCCTGACTCAGAAGCTCAGACTTCTCCGTTGAACATGTGAGGCCTATTTTCTTGACGTGTTCTTCTACGCACGTTGCTGCTGCTGGTGGGCGTTCTTCTTTTTGGCTGAGCGAGCCTTGTTGGTCCAGACTGTGATTTCGTCGGCATATATGGTGTGTTGTATGCCTTCGATGTTTTCTAGTTTACGGGCCAATCCTATCATTGGGATGTTAAACAAAATCGGTGAAATGACGGATCCCTGCCGGGTTTCTTTGTTCGGGGTGTGGAACTAGTCACTTCGCAGTTCTCCTATTCCCACTGTTGCCGTGCGATTTGAGAGGAATGCCTTCACATATCTGTGTATTTTCATGCCGCTGTTTAGACCGTACTGCCCTTCCAGGATGGCTGCGTGGCTAACGTTGCCGAATGCGCCCTTGACATCCAGGGCCATTATCACGTTCTCTCCGTTGTATGGAATGTTGCTGAGGGCTTCTTCCTTGATCTGTAGGAGGACGTCTTGCGTAGACAATTTGGTGCGGAATCTGAACATGCTGTGGGGGTACAAATCTTCGTCTTCCATGTGTTGCTGCAGTCTTCTTGTTACCACTCGTACGTAAAGCTTGCCAAGGCACGACGTTAGTGATATCGGTCGGAGATTTTCTACTTGTAGCTTCTTCGCAGGCTTGGGTATCATTACTACTTCCGAATGTTTCCATTCTTCCGGCACTGTTCCCGCAACCCTGTGCGCATTGAGGAAATCCGTCAGGCGTGACTGCCTCATCGCTCAGATTGGTGATCAGTGCGTTCCTAAGCTTGTCTGCGCCCGCTGCTGTGTTCCGGGTTGATGCCTTGATGGCCGCAAAGACCTCTTTCCTGGTAATCGGCCTGTCGAGGTTTGAGTTCTCCCGGCCGCAGTATTCACCCGTGTACGCTTCGTGTCACTGCGCTCCATCGCACTTGACACAGACTTTTTCCAAAAGTTCTTCGTTTGTTTCTTCATATTGATGGACTAGTCTTTGAATGGCTTTGTTGCTCTCCGATTTGGTTTTTGTGGGGTCCATTAAGGATTTGAGGATACGCCCACGTTCTTGCTGTGTTTAAGGTGCCGGTTAGCAAGCTGCTAAACTGTCGCCAGCTCTGTATTGCAAGTTCCGTTGCGTATTCCTCTGCCTCTTTGCTGCTCGGGAAGAGCTAGCTTGCAGCACCTTCCATCGAAGGCGCATTGCTTGACCGCTGCAGACCACTGGACCAGGAGTGATAGGGAAGACTGTCGGGGATTATGAATGGAGAGAATGACCAATTCCGCATATATGGACATTAAAGCATAATCGCTATCCAAATAATTGCTTTGAGAAATCACACCAGCCAAAAAGACGCACACAGGAAAACTGTGACGAAGAAAAGGAAGATAGGTAAAAAGGCTGGGAAAAAGGCCAGTCTGCTTCCAATTTTCGCCTTCTTCGTCACAGTTTTCCTATCTGTGTCTTTTGGCTGCTTTAATTTTTTAACCCAATGCACCAACTAGCCCAAAAACGTATTTTACTGAACAATTTCCATCCATCATCATTAGATCTGAATAAAGGCACCGAAGAGAAAACCGGACTGCTTGCCCACATTATTCGCATTTCGCCTACCTACGCAAATCCACCATATTTTTTCTTCTAATTTCTTATCAATTATCTTCCAGTTATGAGATCATTAAGCTTGCAATAACACCACAATTTTTTTTTAATTTGGGGGACACAGTTCCATTACTAGCGTGATGCGATAGCATAGTTCCACTTCGCGCCTAAGTGCAAAGAACTTCCCGTCTGGTGGCGTCGCTTCTGATACATTTGACATAATTTCCAATCTATATAACGTCATTTCCAGCTTAGTGGCGTAACTTTCTGTATAGGTCCTGAATCATGACTGATCATATGACATGCGGCCAGACACAGCTGCCACACACGGTGTCACGGGACCTCATTTACGCCAATACGTACTCCCTTGGCTCCTGTGTGGCATCACGTCAGCGGAAAATGGACCGTAGAGTTCCTTATGCTCTCACATGAAAAACATTTCCCATAAGCTTTCCTCGGTTTCAGTTTTGTTGTTTTTTCATATGTATGTCATAATCAGCGCCTCATTTCCGCACCTTTGTCTGCTGAATAGTTTAACGAGGACTTCGGTTCTGGCAGTCTTGATTCGGCAGGTAGTCAAGAGAGTTCTCACATAGCTGCCGCCGTTGCTGTTCATGAGGTTCCGCGTGAAACTCGCGGTAGTAAAGGTCATTCTATGTCAGCCGCTATGGACAACGGTAGCACTGATGAACACTCTCAAAGTTAGGTCACTCGTAACGTAAGGAATTGACCGGACAGCCGCCGCCCATAGCTCAGTTGGTAGAGCATCGCATGAGAAAAATGGAGGTCGTGGGTTCGGATCCCAATGGCACCATTGTCGTTTTTCTACTACTTTCTTAACAATTATATTTCAAGCATACAATGATTACAATATCAAAGTCTTAAGTAATGCAATACTAAATACTAAGCTAATTAATTTCCCGTTAATAATATTACGACCTGCATTTTTTTTATATCTGGCAAATGGCTTTAGGGCTTTGCCTTGAAATATATGTTGAAAAACAAAGAGTGTGTTAGCACTAGCAGCAATCGGTGCTTTACTGAATATAGGAAGGGAATAGCTCTTGACATTTGCAGTTTCTACTATATGTGACACACGTCTATTATATGTGACATTAGAGCAATGAAACTTGCTTAAAATGTCTCTCTTATTTTTTACGCGAATGTTACACTCAAATAATTAATGATGCTTCATTTTGTCAGCTATAAAGCACTTCAAATTTAAGTAAATTGAGGCCACCAGGAAAATCTGAAAAATGCTCAAAGGGATGTTTCCCTGGAAGCGTAAGTCGACGGCACTGTACTGTGAAGCTTCTAAAACCGACATCGAGTGAGACATGATTTTTGGCAATCTGAAAACAGCGCCAATGACTCTAAATGCGGTACGTATAAAGACCCGTAGGGTAGCCTAGCGACTCCAGCCTTTTTAGTGGCCATCAAATGCAAAAAATAGGCATACGTCGCCCGGCATTTTTCGTCGATTATTCGCAGTTCATAAAGCGCAGTTCGCTTTAGATCTGATGTGAACAAATATCATTGCCGAAGCTTGAGGGATGCTGAAGCACCTACGCAGCCTCGGCAGACTTAAGGCAATCACAGCACAGGACAGCAGCTCTCTTCTGGTCTATGTGCCTTACATATGCTGCGTTCCGGTTTATGTGGGGAAAAAGTGCGCCCGTTGGCGTTTCCGGAGGTACAAACTTAATGTGTGACTTAATTTTTTATTCACAGCATATATGCTTTTTAGGGATTCATTTCGCCTTTCCTTCTCTGCGTTCGAAATATGTCAGGACATTTAAAACCATTGCATACATGTGTAGAAACCGAGGCAAACTAGCTTTAACGCAGCCTCCTGAAGCCCTCGAAGGAAAGAAAAAAATCAGGGGAAACTTAAACTCAGCCTAAAGGGTATGGCGCAATGGCGTTACTTGGTTTTTCTGTATATGCAGAAGATCATTCACCACTTTGCATTCATAGATCACTGGAAGTCCTCATACTCCTAATGGCGCAGCGGTGCAGCGTTTATTGCGATGCGGCACAGCCCTGAAATGGCAGGCGCTGCCACAGGGCGTGCTTTATGTGCTCCAGGTTGCTCTTTCCCGAGTGACCAATCATTAACTGCCGCCTGCCAAGGTGCGCAGTTTGCTCACTATCCGATAGGCAGGTTTTTATAACGCCGTAAGGTCACGTGACCTGTCTTCTAGGCTGCTCTCTGAGGACCACCCTGCCAGAACCATGCCCGTGTGATTTTTGGCTCACCGAACGCCGAAGCCGACATCACCGCTAAGTAGATTTTCTAGGGCATTTTAACGCTAACGGAGGTCAATAAAAAATACAGGCACAGTTCTAGGCATAACACTGCACTTCTGGCTGCTTATTTATAATTGTTACGCTCACTGCTCCTCAAGTGATCTGAAAGATTCCTGAGCTCAATAAGAACTAGAGAGAGCGAGAGGAAAGAAAAGAATTTTATTGCGATTCAGGATTGAGCGTCGCGGATTATCCTGCGCCATCGGGCGCCAATGATGACTGGTCGGTCAGTTCGTCTTAGCGTAGCCATGCCCGCCTCGTTGGAGTGAAGCGTAGTGTGAATAACGCAGATTGAATTAGGAAACAATGTTATCGAGGCTGGAAAAAGTGGTAAGTTCGAGATTATCAATGCGTTCGTGCTATTGGGGCACAAACGAGAAGGTAGGGGAAAGATGGAAAGAGGTAAGGAGTGCAGTTTTGTGTATGCGTCAAAGAATGCGTATTTGGGCGGAGGTGAAAGCCTTGTAAAGAGCAACAAGGTACCGAAGAGATTCTGTAATTTTGCTACAGTGAAAAATTGTTTCGTGTTTGTAACTAATAGCAGCACGTGGCACGTTGGTAAATAAGGCTGGGCTTTCCGTTGGCACTACTAATAATCATGGCTATTCTAAATCAGTGCGACGTATCTAAAAGTACTGTGTTACTTTAAAGAATTTAGTTTCAGTGCCTAGAAGGATTTTGACAGGATATTTATGCACATTGTTTTTCTGCGAATAAATGCAAACACACCGAAAAGTGAGCAAAGACAATTAAGACTGCTTACGTTGAAAAAAGCGTAAGCCCCGCCCGCTCCATTCGTGAACGCAATCGCCGCGCTCCGGCATGATATAACCCGATGCCACCAGCTGGCAATTCTACCTCGGCATTTCTACCGTAGCTGCCACCCGGCACAACCGACGTAGCTTTACTAATCTGCGCGCTAACTTCGTGAAGGTAGTCGCCGCCCCAGCACTGCCCGCTCCCCCTCCCCGCTTCCCCAGGAGCTAACGCATCAAGTTGTGTTCGGATGCACCGACTGTCGGCATGAAGTCCTTTTCAGCTTTACCACTCAAAGATCCCTGAAAGTCTCATACCATTACTGGAGCAGTGAAACAGAGGTCAAGCGGTGCGCCACTTGTGCGATTCATGTTGCTCTTTCCGGAACAAGCTAGCGCGACCAACTATTAATTCAACTGCCATCTGCCAGAGGAAACACGGCATAGGCAAAAATCAGATGTATGCTTTAAGAGACTAAGATTGCAATGTCATTAGCACACCATGGAAAAGATAGGTTAAAGTAGCCGAAGAGGTTCTACATAAATATATACAGTATAAATGTACAGTCCGGATGTAAATGACCTGACAGTATCACAGAGCAATGGCATATCCCGCCAGTAACGGCAGAGGAAGTAACGACTGCCTTAGGAGCAATGCAAAGGAGGAAAGCAGCTGGCGACAATCAGGTAATAGGAGATATCTTGAAGCAGGAAGGGAGATTGTGCTGGAAAAACTAGCCGCCCTTCATAAGCAATGGTTTATGACCGCGACCGTACCAGAAGCTTGGAAGAACGGTAACATTCTCTTAAAGCAAAAGAAAGGAGACGTTAAGGACTTGAAAAATTACTGAACGATCAGCTTACTCTCCGTTTCCTACAAAGTATTTACGAAGGTAATCGCTGAGTCAGGGTAACCTTAGACTTTAATCAACCAACTGATCAGGCAGGCTTTCGTAAAGGATACTCGACAAAAAGCCATATTCACATCAATCAATCAAGTGGTAGAAAATGGCGCAGAATATAACCAATCCCTATGTATAGCCTTTATTGATTACGAAACCGCATTTGTCGTCAGTGGAAAGTCAAGCAGGAATTGTGGAATCAGGTTAGTAGACGAGCCTTATTTAAAAATACTAGGAAGTTATCTACAATGACAACACAAGGCAGCAATACAATTTCATTAACAAAGGGTGTCAGGCACGATGACATGAACTCGCGAATGCTATTCACCGGCTGTTTACAGGAGACATTCCGATGCCTCGATTGGGCACAGAAGGGGATAAGAGTAAGTGAAGAATGCCTAAATAATCTGCGATTCGCTGATGACATTGCCTTGCTGAGTCACCTAGGAGGTGAACTGCACAGGTTGATCAATGACGTGCAGAGGCAGAGCAGAACAGTGGCTCTAAAAATTAACATGCAGAAAATCAAGTATTGTTCAACAGTCTAGCAAGAGAACAGCAGTTAACAACAGGTAGCGACGTGCTTGAAGTAGTGAGGGAATGTCTGGACTTAGGGAAGGTGGTGACTGCTGATGCGGGTCATGAGAGGGAAATAACTAAAAGAATAAGAATTGGGTGGAGCACACATGGCAGGTTCTCTCAGATCATGAATGGCAGTTTGACAATATCCCTCTAGGGAAAAATACACAACAGTTTTATCTTACAGGTACTCATCTATGCGGCAGAGACGTGCAGGCTAAAGAAAAGGGTTCAGCTTGAATTAAGGAAAACGCAGCCAGCTATGGAAAAAAAAAAATGATAGGTGTGACGTTAAGAGACTGGAAGCGGGCAGAGTTGGTGAGGAAGAAATGCGGGTTAGTGACATCCTAGTTCGAAATCAAGAATAGAAAAGGGCTTGGGCAGGCAATGTAAAGCGAAGAAAAGATAACCGCTGGCCCTTAAGGGTAACGAACTAGGTTCCAAGAGAGGGAGAGTGTAGCAGGCGGCGGCAGAAAGTTATGTGGGCGTATGAGATTAAGAAGTTTGCAGGCAAAGGGCGAGCGCAGCTGGCAAAGAACAGGGTTAATTGGAGAGACATGGGAGAGGCCTTGCCCTGCAGTGGGCGTAGTCAGGCCGATTTTAATGATGACAACTGTGTCATTATCCACAGCGTAGTTATTCGGAAATCGGAGAGAAATGCACAGGGTCTCTTCAAACCATGCATAGGTAATTAACGTTTTAACATGATGACATACTCCTTTCTCTAGAAACAGCGTACGTTGATAAAACGCGGCATTCCAATTTTAATATCAGTGAGGGCGCGCCCCATATTTAAAATGCGCTGGAATATTTTTTCACATTACTTTTTCGTATAATATGCTTCTTTTTTACGCGCTTTGTTCAAAAGATTATTACTCTTTGAAACTCTTGCGATATTAGGAGAGTATATACTTATTTATCCTTCGCAGTTTCTTTGGAGAAGACAGGATCCTATTGCCGCAAAGCTCACTATTGTTTCTTGCCTCTGTATTCGCCTCTTGCTGCCGTCACCACCTATCATTTTGTATGGTGATTTGCTACATTTTCCAAATCTCCTATAGGTTATCAGTTAAATCTGCTTATAGACTCATATTCGTAAATCAGCGCGAAATCACGACGAATAAGAAGCCAGGCACAGGACGAGCGCTGTAAACGCATCATCCTGGGTCTGGCTTGCGTCCTTGTCTTGCGCTTTTGTGCGCTGTTTTTTACAGTATGAGTCTATAAGTAGATTTTACTCACTACCTATCTATGTGGTGTCTCTGAACTAGCTTTTTCTAGCAAGTTCACGGGCACCTATATACAATTTGTGATGTAGTGAATGTTTTCAGATTTGGCACATTACCTAACTTTACTCGTTAGTCCCCACTCTTGTGTAGCCTAACTATAACCGCCGCGGCAGTTGCAGATGCCGGCCGATCGAAGGCGCACGACATATAAAAGTCACTTATAAACTAGCTTTCCTGCAGTTCCAAGTTGATCCAATAAACTGACTTATTTCCATGGCATCTTTCACTTACTCGCCCATCGACTTGCTGGCTTCTACCAGGTGACCATATCATCTCTTGCATTACTCAGTGTCTATGAGATGAAAGCCCCGAAGGAACAGAGTAGTAGACAAAATACCCTTTATTAGACGAGGACGCGAACATTTGTACCCTTTTGTCACTTGACACCTGTATAAGACAATTACAAAGTATACAGTACAAAGAAAAGAGATTACAGTCCACTAAACTGACAAGAATAAAAGCGCAACAACACGACACAAAGAAGGAGGAAACCGACAGGATAGCGCCTGTCCTGTCGGTTTCCTCCTTCTTTGTGTCGTGTTGTTGCGCTTTTATTCTTGTTAGCTATGAACCAACATGCCCCGGAGAGTGTTCCACTAAACTGAAACAAGAATCAAAACCGCGCATACAACAACCACATTTATAACTTTGGAGTGCGGGTTACAGACGTTCTTTCTCCCGGTACAGGGTACGCATTGAGCATTTCGCAGTCAACCTCTGCATAGTTTTAACAGCAAGGTCTACTAAGTGCATTACAAAAAAAAGCCCCTATTAAACGCCTTCAAATGTCAGAGATGACGACTTGAGAGAAAAAGCACGAAGATTCACACCGCCTGCCTGTTGCTATATAAGGTGACCACCTGCTTGGATGTGCGGCCCTTGCCTCGCGTATACCGCTAAAAAGGGAATCGGCTTCGACTTCGTAGCGTAACCACGCAAACTATAGAGTTCTTTGCCGCACAAGGTAAACTTTTTTCATTGTTTTTCCCAGAATTTCAGGGTAAAAATATTCGCTTTGTAAAAAGGTGTTATCGAAAACTCCTATATGAAGTTGTCACATCCACCAGACCAATTGCTGAACCAAGATGCTACTGAGGAAAGGTTGCTGTTCCTGAACAGAAAAGTCGTTGTATAAGAAGTATCGGACGCTGCAATTCTAAGAAAAGTCAAGGCAGTGGTTGTAGCAAGATCAGCTAAACTCCCTGTAGAAAATGCACGCTGGTCCGCGCAAGTCACGATCACTTTTACAGAAGGCCACTTATTGGCACATTATTTAGAAAACGAAAGCGAAGATGCATCGGACGGAACTGGCACCAATGTGCAATTGGGGGTGCGCACTGGGGAGAATCGTAACCTCACAACCAAACAGTTTCTGGCGTGCTCAGGTCTTGGTAAGAGGCCACGCTTTCTGCTGCCTCTTCCTTGCAGAAGTTTTTTGAAAAATTACACCACCCGGTGGCAGACAAAGGCCTCCGGCCATGAGTTGTGAGTGGCGTATCATGCCGTCGTTTTTCTCCGAAGTACACCAGGGCGTCTTTCTTTTCTAGAATGGCTTCAGGTTTTGGTTCTGAAATGCTTCGTGGAATGCGTCCCTTATGTCAGGGAATGATTCAGGACTGCATGGTTGAAGAGCTGCAACTTCTTCTGCATCTGGAGCGGGACTTCGCTTGCTCCCTCAGTGCACAATCACATTGCTGGGAAAATGCAAAAGGTACGACGCACGTGGCACGCAGTTTTCTGTCCCTACAGGTCTCTTTGCTGCGCGCCAACAGATTTTCACGCGAGGAGCGATGCGTAAAAAGGGCAGGTAAACGGCACTTTATTCTTCAAAACTGCGGGAAGAGGACGCCTCTCATGCTGTGCCACTAGAGTGCTCGGGTCATTGCACGTCTTCCAGCAGGGCTAGATGCCAGACCTTCCCACCCGCCGCGCACCAAAGCTCGCAAAATACATATCTGAGTATTTTAAGCGCGTTTATAGCTAGCATTCAGGTTTCTTTGTATTCGAATCTATGCGTAAGCCATTAAATGCTATTCGTTTTTATTCAGAATGAACGGCAGAACTTCGGGTGTAATATTTTAAATCCAGCTAATGTAAAGAAATTTTTATTACTTCACACAGTGATGCGAAGCGCCGCTAGTTACTGTGCATATGTCATGGGAAACCACGCTCATTTGAATGGAAACATGTTAGAGCGCTTATAGAAGCTGGTATTGACAAGACGAAGACCGACGTAAAAGACGGCTACTCCCGCAATAAATGACTCTGAAAAGAAAAAAGCGATTCACTAACGACACAATAAAAACAACGAGGAGAACAGACGCCAAAAAAACGCGCCGTCATCATCATCAGCCTAACTGCTTCCCCTGCGAGACAATTTCGCGCCCATATGCCTCCCATTAAACCTGACCTTTGTCAGCGGCGGCCATTTTATCTCTGCAAACTTCACAAGCTTGTCCGTCCTTCAAGACTCTGCGCCGGCCCTGCTACCCTTGGCTTCTCTTCGAAAGTCTGTGTTACCCAAGCAACCATAAGCTCTTTGTTCAGCGCATTACATGCCCTTCCCAAGCCCATTTACTCCACTTCATTTCAGCTAAAATATCTTAAACTCCGGTTTGTTTCCTGACTCAAGTTAATGACATTCTCTTGGAGGTGCTGTGATTATGCGGCACGTTAGAAGGTCCGTTCTGCGCTCTGCATCCTGACAACAAAATAACACATTTTTCAAGAGGGACTCCCTCTATTTAAGGTTTTTTACGGGGCGTTAAACTCTCTTACTCTTTAATTTCAACCATGCATTTTCGTTTCACCGGGAATATTTTTCAGTGTTATTCGAGGATAGGATATTCATTAAAACTCAATATTCATGCTTGTTCGGGTGCTGCACACTGCCCTCTCTTTTATTCACATGCACTACATCTCTGATGGCCTGATTCTATAACCTATGTCATGTCAAACCTCTGCTTAGGCATCAAAACAGCTGATTAATTTTCCACTAGCGCGTAAATGTGATACGTAGCCGCCGCGGTGGCTGAGTGGTTACGGCGCTCGGCTGCAGGCCCGAAATACGTGCGTTCAATCCCGGCCGCGGCAATCGAATTTCGGTGGAGGCGAAATTCTGGAGGCCCGTGTACTGTGCGATGTGAGTGCACGTTGAAGAACCCCAGGTGGCCGAAATCTCCGGAGCCCTTCACTACGGCGTCTCTCATAGCCTGAGTCGCTTTGAGACGTTAGACCACCATAAACCAAACCAAATGTGACACATGACACCAAATGTTTTTATTTCCGCTCTCTTATATAAAAAGTATTGAAGATGATAAAGGCACAATAAACGTTCGATGGTTTGATGATAATTCGTTACGACTACAAAGTGCCACCGATAAAATACAGTGAACAAAAAGCCTTGTTCTAGTGGCTTTCTTGTCCATCGGGTTTCCTCTGCTTGCGTTGGTATTCGTCAAGAAAGTAAAAAATCACGCATTTCCATCCCACTCACCGCACACTTTCTCGCATATTATCATTCAGGCTACAGAGAAATCTCAACCCCTACTATTTAGAGAGATCAGCATTCTCGTATAGTTCAAAACACAATTGTTTTTCTTTCCTTGAGGTGCGATATGGGAAAAACAGAGCTGCTTCTTTTCGTGGGGGTGCTGGCCGCTTTCGGTAAGTGTCATGTAAGCACATGTTTTCTCGTTGGACACTTCAATACGCTATATCTCTTGCAAAATCATTTCATTACATGAGTTTGAGCTAACCTTGTTACTTTGAGAAGACTTAAACCAGTCCCTAATAAATGTGTCTTGTTAAACTAATTTCCAGGAGGGTATTCCTATAAATGCGCTGATACATGTGAAGACATCTAGACGTGAGCTTGCTATAGTAAAGCGGCGTACGCAAGTCCGTTTGCTTCGTCCAAAAAGCCGTCCATCAGGCAGCTAACCGCCTCAAACGCCATTCACACAACGCTATCGGGTGAATCATACCTCGCGTGGATTAGTTACAGACCAAGTAATTCTGAATCCGGTTCTAATCGTTGCCTCCGAAGTGTAGGGCCTCTCAAAATATGCCATGTAAAATTGTTTGCGAGAATTGGGTGGCTGTGCCTTATACACATGACTACAGTAATTTGAGGACGACAACGCTAGTAAAATTAAGAAATCACATTGTTAATATTAATATTTAAAAAATTATTGTTTTCAAAAATCTTCCATGATCAATCTTATCAATCCGCATCTTCCTCTCTTGCATGCCTACTCTCGAGACACCTTGACCTACCTCCTTACGAGGTTTTTATGTATGGCTAATTACCGACCCATATATACAAAAAATCAATAAGGCATCAACATCTGCACCTTCGAAATAGCCAGGTCAAACTTCGCATCAGCAGAATTGCGCAAAGCCACGCACGTTGCTTTAAAATATAATACAAGGAATAATGGCAATATAACCGAATCTGCTCAGCGCTGAGAGGAACCGTAAGGAAACAAAAATATTCAACCTAATAACCACTGCAATTAAATAAAAATACATTCCCTGACTGACTTCTAACAAAGTGCGGTGTGCCGGCGAACGCAAAAGAAGGCTGCTCACTAAATAACCTTATCCTGACATTACTTGTCAGCTGCTAACATTCTGCCTATTCTAAAGAGACTCCGTGGATTCTCCTGTAGACGCCCGAAAATCGTTTTAAAGGAAAGGAGACACACAAGAAGCTCTATAATGGACACATGTACAAATTCATGTACAAATGAATGTAGAAATTTACATGAATCCTCACAGAACACTTACATTCGGAGCAGAAATGCTGTTACTGATGCCAAGCGCCTTGGTGTAAGATTCGCCCAAGCACGGCTGCAGCATTGGCTGTCAGGGGCACTGGTTTTACTTTTTCTTTTTAGTTTGAGGCGACTTAATAATAATTAATAATAATAATAATTGGTTTTGGGGGAAAGGAAATGGCGCAGTATCTGTCTCATATATCGTTGGACACCTGAACCGCGCCGTAAGGGAAGGGATAAAGGAGGGAGTGAAAGAAGAAAGGAAGAAGAGGTGCCATAGTGGAGGGCTCCGGAAAGAAAATATTCTTGGCATAGATTTTCTGCGTGAGTATGGCGCCGTAATCGACGTAGGGAGGAACAAGTTGACCCTCCGCGCACGTTCTTCGTCGCCAATACCTCCCCGGGCCAACCGCGATACAACCGTTATGCGCCGAAGGCGTTCTCGAAGGAAGTGTCCAGACGCTACTTACGCGGGGAATTGGTGTAGCGCAAGGAAGTGGGCGTGCCAATATTTTTTTTACCAACTCCAGGAACGAGCCGCAGCACCTGACGAAAGAGACGGTTATAGTCCGAATGGACGAACTTAGCGAACCATTTGCGCTGCCCGAAGAGGAGGCCCTGCCCGGGTCTTGTGGACCTACAGCGTGCCCCTTGACGTCGATCCCAAGCTTGAGCCTGCCCACACACGCGAACTGCTCTCGCTTTTGCATCGGTACCACAGCTGTTTCGCGACGACATCCCGTGTTCGCCAGACGCCCGTCGCCAAGCATAGAATGATTGTCAATACCGCGAGATCCCCGATTCGCCAACCACCGTACTGCGTTTCGTTGAAGGAAAAAGAAACCATACAAGAGAAAGTGCACTAAACTATTAACAACGTCATCCAGTCATCCAAAAGTTCGTGGACCGCACCTGTAGTACTGGTCAATAAAAAATACGGGCCGCTTCGATTTTCCGTAGACTACAGGCGACTCAATAAGGTGACCAAGAAGGACGCGTATCTACTACCTCGCATCGACGCCACTCTCGACCGTCTCCGTCATGCCGGCTATTTTTCGTCCACCGACTTGAAGAGTGAATATTGACAGATTCAAGTGGATGAACGCGACAGCGAGAAGACCGCATTTATAACACCGGATTTCCTCTACGAGCTTAAGGTCATGCCGTTTGGCCTGTGTATAGCGCCCGCGACATTTCAACGAATCATTGATACTGTGCTCGCAAGGCTGAAGTGTCAGACGTGTCTCGTTTATCTGGATGATGTCATCTTCTCAAGCACTTTCGCTGACCTTTTTGCGCGCCTTGAAGCGGTTCTTCAAGCTCTCCTGACCACCGGACTCACGCTCAAGCATTCGAAGTGCCGCTTCGCATACAGTGAGCTGAAGTTCCTATGCCATGTCGTCAGCCAAATGGGTGTGAAGCCAGATCCAGAGAAAATGGCTGCCGTAGAATCCTTCCCTCCACCATCGGCCGCTTTCTTAGTCTCTGCGCGTACTTCAGACGTTTCGTTCGCAACTTCGCCCAGATCGCGGCGCCACTTTGCCGCCTTACGAAGGATAGCGTCGCCTTTGAGTCAACCGAGGAGCAGCAATCTGCATTCCGCCAATTAAAGCATGCCCTTGCAGCGCCTCCCATACCAGGCCATTTTGATCAAGGCGCCGACACTGAGCTCCACACGGACGCCAGCAACCAAGGACTGCGGCCGTAGTTGTGCAATTCCAGGACGGCGCTGAGCGGGTTATTGGCTACGCCAGCCGACCTCTTTTGAAGACGGTGGGCAATTACTCCACAACTGAGAAAGAGTGCCGCGTGGACTTCTGGTCCCCGCAGGGGGTCATCTGCAATGTGCAGACGTTGGCGAGTGGCGACACCACAGGTTCGCGAGCATCCGCAGGGACATCCCCGCAATGGGATGATGGTGAGCAGTGCTTAACCACGAAGCCGACAAGCCGCGCTATCCGTGCATGGCATCGCCGTGTCCGGGGAAAAGGGGATTCTGGTGGTTGATCCGATGCCGAGCGTATGGACTTTAAGGCCCCTCGGCGGAGGCACACACCACTTTGGCCCTAGCTTCTTGTAGACGGCACCTCCGGCCTGACCCGACCGGGGGGGAAATCGGCAGTCGCCTTTTCCTATCCTTCCCGCTATCTTTCTGTTTCCTACTCCTTTCTCACAACTCTCCTGTCTCCTACTAACTTCTTAGTCTTTCCTTTTTTTCTGACGGCGAGGAACCTGAGTTGCGTCATATTTGATTATAGTTGAGGTGTACAGTTGGCATGGACCGGACTTGCTATCAAGTGCCTGTCCCGTCCCCTTGTGGCCATTATTTTCTTAATCAAACGAGGATTACATGCAGATCCGACCCTACATCTGAACGAAACCGAGTTTTGCGTAATAAATGAACACAAATTTTTAGGTATAACATTTGAGAAAAAATTTACTGTCTTGCCTCATATTAACGCGTTAAAAAAGAAAACGTCCCGATCACTGAGCATACTTAAAGTCCTTTCACACAAACACAGGGGTTCCGAAAGGGCAAGCATTCTACAAATTTATCGCTCTGTGGTACGATCCTGCTTCCATTATGGTTGCATAGTGTATCATTCAGTAAGGCCGCCCTACTTGAAACGACTAGATCCAGTGCATAATTTGGGTTTGCGTTTTTGCACTGGCGCATACAGTACGTGACCCATAAACAGTCTTTATGTTGAAACTAACGAACCGTCACTTACAGATAGAAGAACCATGCTTACATGCTCATACATTTTAAAAATATGTCCCCTTCCCAAAACATATCTGTTACGAAATAGTTACAAAGCGCCCATCTAGAACACTCTTTAACAAGAAACCACAAACTACCGGGTCCCTACTCTTGCGTTTTGAGCGGATGTACCACAATCTCGGCGTACAAAATAGATTACCTAGCATTGCACATAGACGAGATCCAGTACCTCTGTGGTACAATTTTCCTGTGATATGCGATTTCCCCCTTACACAGTTTCACAAAAGCCATACTTCGCAACAACATATACAGTAAAAATTTCTAGGGCTAAAATCAAAGTACAATGGTTTCACGAACTTTTATACTGATGGTTTAAAAACAGATTCCTACGTAGGAAGCGCAGTAGTACGAGGACATGAAACGGAAATAATCGGACTTCCACTTTGTGCATAAGTTTTCAGAGATGAATGTTACGCAGTGTGCTTATTCGTAAGAAAAATAGTAAATGGGAACCTCAGAAGCTATTATATACACAGACTCCCTTAGTTACTTACAGCTCTCCACTATAGGAAAGCAACTACTCCGATATTCGGTGACATCACACACAACGTAACAAAAACAATACCTCAAGGAAAAAACATTAAAATTTGCTGCGTGCCGAGTCATGTCGGAATTAAAGGCAACCAGACAGCATACCTCTGCGCTGCACACACTCGTGGCAACCAAATAAAAAAAGTAAATATTCCCTTTAAAGATTGCAACAACTTAGTACATTGTGAAATAAGGAAAAAATGGCAGTCCACTTGGGGCAATATAGCAAATAACAAACTACACTTTCTAAAACCAGTTTTAGGAAAATGGAAGTCCTGCACCCACCAAGAACGTTTCAAAGAAGTGATTATCTGCCGTCTTTGAGTAGCACATACACACCTCACATATAATTTCCTACTGACAAAACAAAAGAAGCCCCAATGCGAATAATGCGAAGATGAGCTAGCAATAAACCATGTTGCAGAAAACTCGAAATACTGAGAAAAAGGCGTTTCAAAGGTTTCTAAGTTTTTAAAGAAAGCAAGTGTCTTACACCGATCGTAGATCTGACAATATGCAGTCATTTTATAAGAGGCTTTTTAACCACACCTCAGCCAATTTATCATTCTTGAGAAGACGGCTGAGGTCTTCATTTGATTGTTTGGGAGCCTCGACATCCTTGCGCTGGCAAGGATGGCTGCAGAGGTTACGCGACGTTCTTTAAAGCCTTTACAGCTGTCTATTTTGAAAATGTCTTTTCTTCGTCATGACCAGGTAGTAAAACCTACATTTTAGGCCGTTTACACCACTGATCACTTTTTAGATTTTTGATAAAATTCTGCAGAAAACTTCTATATACCTTGTGCTTGGCGCATGATGGTCTAAGCTGTCTATGTGCCATCAAATCCAACACAAAGCTGTCATCAGGGCCATCGCAGAATGTCGGCCCTATCTGTACGGTCGCCCTTTTCGTGTCGTCACCGACCACCATTCGCTCTGATAGCTCGCCAATCTCAAGGATCCGGCAGATCGCCTTACTCGGTGGAGCCTGCGGATACAGGAGTAGGACGTCACCATCATCTACAAATCCGACGGCAAAAATCATGATGCTGGCAGTTTGTCTCGAGCCCCCGTCGAGTCGGGGCCAGGAGGCCAAAATGACGACGAGGACGGCTTCCTTAGGGCTTTGGACACGGCAGATTCGCCTGCTCGGCAACGCAATGATCCTCCGATTCTTTATCTGATGCCACACCAGAAAGGTCACGAAGAGGCGGTGAACCGCGTTTTCCTACGTATTCTGCCGGCGTTCCAGATTCTGCACGGTGCATTGTACAAGCGCACCTTCCGACAGCAGCCCGAGGTAATAGCTCCTTGTTGCGCCAGAAGACCTGTGCACCAAGGTCGTCTAAGCTTGTCACGATGATCCTACAGCTGGTCACCTTCGCTACAGCCGAACACTTGCACGCATTCAGGAAAGATATTACTGGCCTCAGCTTCCTAAGTACGTCAGTCACTACATGCGAACTTGTCGAGAGTGCGAAAGGCGGAAGAGACCTTCTACACTACCAGCTGGACTTCTCCAGCCGCTCGAACCACAGCATGCTCCATTCCACGCAATCGGAATGAATTTTATTGGCCCATTTCCAGCGTCAAAGTCGGGTAACAGGTACGTTATTATAGCCACCTACTACCTAACCCGAAACGCCGAGTGCCGAGCACTTCCGTCGGCGAGGGCTGTTCAGGCAGCTCAATTTTTTATTGAGTGTATTGTGCTCCGTCACGGAGCCCCTGCCTTTTTTATCACTGACCGGGGTGTCGCGTTTCTGGCACAGCTCACCCAGGAGATCCTCCGTCTCAGCTGCACCAGCCACCGCCGGACTACGGCGTACCACCTGCAAACCAATGGGCTGACGGATAGGCTGAACAAGACGATGGCTGACATGATCGCCATGTATGTGGACGTCGCCCATCGCAGTTGGGACGTGGTACTGCCCTACATTACATTCGCGTATAATACCGCTGTCCAGGAGACGACAGGTATGTCCCCTTTCCAACCGGTGCATGGCAGTCAGGTCACCACTATGCCTGACGCTATGTTGGCGCATGAGCCGCTGTCCACGTAGCCGATGATGCCCGACTAGTCTGCGAGCGCGCAGAGGAAGTTCGGCAACTCGCTCGACTCCGCCTCCAGCACCAACAGCATACAGACGCTCGTCGGTACTATCTCCGTCGACGTGACGTCCGTTTTTACCCTGGGGACAAGGCCTGGGTGTGGACGCGGGTACGCCGTCGAGGTCTCTCCGTCAAACTCATGAAGCGCTATTTTGGCCCGTATACTATTCTTCGCCGCATCGGTGAATTGAACTACCCGGTTGCTGACTGAAGGAACGCGACCGTCATCTCGTCGCCCCCCCCCCCCCCCCTGAATGTATGCTCGTAGTCCGGCTTAAGCCGTAATACACGCGTTGATCGCCTGCATTTCTCACTGCCTTTTACATCGGCCAGCAGGATATTCTAGACCCGTGAGTGGTTTCACGCCGCGGGTTTTTGTTCTCGTGTCAGCATCGAGACAATACTTCTTTATAGGGGGAGGTAGTGTAGCGACTGGAAGACAAAGAGGAGCGATCGCCGCGCGCCGACGAAGACGCCGCTGCTGGCGGACCTGCCTGCTTTTGTGTTCCTGCTTTCACCTGTGCTCACCACCGGCACTGTGTCAAGCCGTGACAATATGACGGTTCATTCCGATTTCATTTTATTCTCAGCTTTTTTCGTCTTCGTCTTATTATTTAGTTTTTGCCTCTCGCTCTTGGTAGTGTCAGTCTAATCAGTCAGTCACGGGGGTGGATGGTAAAAATAGAATAGAATCAGACGAATGGATCTGTGTTATAGCGAGCTTATTCTTCATTATGTGCTTTCTATCCACTGCTTACCAACAAAGTACGAGCGCGGGGTGTGATTAATTGGTCTGTGGAAAGAGCGTGTCAGAAAAGATGACCTCAATGATGTCGCTGTGCAGGGATATACCACACAATTAGAAATTTATGTTTAAAGAATAACGGGATTTATAAAGTTGAGTAAAAATAAAGGCAAAAGAGACAGCATACCACTAACAACTAACGTGATAGCGACTGACAAACTTTTCTGCCTGGTTTTCTGTGCAAGCAACGTGACAATCGCTGGGTTCTGCTTTAGCATTCCGCTTCTAGCTTTGTTATTCGCCACTGTTCAAGAACATTCACGGTCGGTGTCAGAGATTTAAAATCTCTCCAAGCGCGTCGTCCGTCTAGCGCTGCACTTTCACACCGGATGGCTGCTAACGCCAGACAGAGATTTCTTCCTTATTTCTTGCTTATTCCTTTACAAAGTCAGGAAACCAAACTGTTTCTCTCACATGAGGCTGCCATTATCGACGAATAAGCGCCAGTGTATCACGGCATTTTGAAACAAGCGCGCTTGTACCTTGGCAGACCCAAGAAGCAGTCCTTCGTAGCACCGCCTTCTTGGATGAATTGAGGCGCTCCCTCTAGTTCTTTGCAATCGGCAGTATGAAGTCGCTATTTGGTACAAGCGAATCTCTACGATCGGTTTTATCACCGTGGTGTAAAGTGCAGCTCCATTATTTGCAATGCCGACTGAAAGTTTAATAACTTCATTCTTCGACCCTTGGAAGCGCTTCGAGAAATTTGAGTGGAATAAAAACAAACAGTTTCTACTTGAGCCAATAAAAGAAGCCAAATACTGGTTCTTTTATTTCCACAGTGTTGACAGACTGCGGTAAATATGTTTAAGACTGCCTAATTTTTATTTTTTGCACGCGCTACAGTAGCATCATCAATTACCCAGACAGGCAAAGAACAACAGTGGGCGTAAAAATATATATTCAGAAAATTAAGCTAATTTAATGATAATGAGAATATGACAATACTGAGAATATAAGATGTCGCAGCCTTCCCAAGATATTTCTCGTGGGCGGAAAAAAGTCATTCTAAGGTCGTCTTATCGCTTGAGTGACTTTGTGCTCGAGAACCAATGAGGATATTGAAAAGCCAGCTACAAGACTGCGCAGTTTACCCATTTTGGTCCTGGCCACTCTACGCTTTGTTCGTGCGAAATTTTGAATAAAAGCAATCTTCATGTGTGCGGTTCCTTTCTCTGCACTGCACTCCAGGTCTGCTGACGTCGGCCAGTCCTGATGAATCATGCCCCCAACTTTACCGGCATATAATGATTGGGACAAGAAATGTAAGCTTGCGCAGCAATTTTTGCACTGAAGTATCTATGAGTCAAGAAACTTAAGAAGCTCACTTGAGCCGTTTGGTGCATGGTTAGTTCAATTACTTATGTATGTTGGTATTCTTGAGCTGAACGTAATCGTAAATTTATGATGTAACCATGTAAGTAATATGTTTGCCGATAGTGTCTGTGAAGCGATTATTGGCCAGCATCTGCACAATAAAGATTTAGAGAAATAGTATTGGTGTTGTAATCAATGTCGTCTTTCTCATGAAAGCAACCGACGCTGCAGACTAGAACCCATTTGAGGTTACAACACGCTAATAATAATGCATTGCTCGCATGTTAATCGCATGAATTCGCAGAAGTTACAATCAGATGGGCGCTCACAGGAGCCTTCAACTTTCCCCTAACCAAGCACCTGATTATACCTTCCACATTAACCCAGCGCTGTCCAGGCCCAGGCAGAAGCAGCTTAACAGCCCCCAACAGCGCAAAAGAGACTGCCTTTTTAATGCGGTAGCGTTAGAAGTCCTGTTCACGTGAAAACTCGGCGTCCGCCCTTCCATGTCACTAAAAAGCAGGGGAAATCAAATTAATTCATATAAATTCAATGAAATTGCTACCTGCTCATCATGACGCTGTGCATCAGCTCACTGGTCGAGGGATAGCATTCAGATGTACTATCTGTATAAAACTAAGCCTTACGGGAGCTCAGGAAGGACAACCTTTGTCTCAAAAGCCCCACCGGTGGTTCTGTTTGAAACAACCACCTGCCGGGGCAGTGGCGCATCAAATACTCGCTGTACCACTGCGCCAGTAATGTATGGGACTCTCTGCGATGTGTAAATCTATGAAAGAGAAGGAATACTTGTGCGAGAGAGATTTTTGATGTCATCGCATCAAACTCTTGGGCATACGTTAAGCGTCGTCTAATTTTTTTTAATTAGAAGCTCCGGCAGCCACCGGTCATCAGAACTTGTAAGTATGGTAACTGACGAATACGCACGATCTGTTCGGTTGAAGCCCTACCACGTGTCGGCACGAGAGCCCTAACATGTCCGAAACCAAGCCAGAATTGTCAGCACCAAAGAGCCACTTGACATCGATGGCGTAACCAGCATTTCTAGTGAAAAAGGTCGAGCGATTCGATTCCGCATCGATTACTGACGACAAAGAAAGCGAAAAAAGTATGGCTGCTCTGTTGCGTCGCAAGAGATCATATGGTGACGACCAAACCGGCAGGCTATCTGACGAATAATCTCGCAATAAACTGTTGATTATTGCAAACTATCGCCCACAACGAAAACATCAAGTCAGCGGACAATAACACTCGCACGCAGGGTGGCCATCAGGACAAGAACGAAACCCTGCCGCTCCCTTTTCAAAGTTCCCTAGGAACTTCGCAAATAAGGCGCCTAAAATACAGAGTAACAAGAAATTCCTGAACGATGTCCCAGCTAGCCGTCATCACATCAGGGTTGTATGGCAGCGCCTTCAGCAGGAAACAGTGAGCGATCTGGCAGCGTTTCGACAGTTTTTAAGAAATGACACAGGAAAGAAGCATGGCAAAGCTCCGCGACGTTATTCCGATTACAATCTGGAGTAACCGGGGTTCTTCCGCGCTAAGTTCCAAGTTAACCAACTTTGGTCTAGGATAAATATATTTTTTGAAGAGTTGCTTATACTGACTGCAATAAAGCGCAACACCAAGGGTCAAGACGGTCTCTTGTTATTTTAACGACTTGCCTAGTTTTTCATGTTTCTCTCAGAAGACTATATATCAATGGTGCGCTCCTTTAAACTGCTTTCGTCTGCTTTCCAGACATTTTACGTCGACCAGTGCACTTGTAAACTCCCGGATGGACAGTCAGCCAGATACCCAGACGATACACGATGTCAGGTGAGTACTTACTGGGCATTTCGTTATGCCATACCGCATTACGCAATGCGCCTGATAACGTAAGAGCGTGAACAAAATACGCTCGAAGATTTATGGCGTGATCATTCTTCTCGAATTAGAGCGCTACAGTAGCCAAGATATCCGCCAACCTCCTAATTCTTCATCAGAAAGCAACATTATCTCACATATCATTACTTTTTTAACTCTTTATATAACAGCAATTAGCGCTTAAGTTCTTCCGATATGTATTTTTCCGCATCACGCATTTCTTGCCACCATGTTGCCGACAGGCTATCTTCATTAATTGCACGCGCTAGACACTAACCCGCCCCAGGTAAAATCAATATTTCAGTGGAAGTATTTAGCAGCTTCCTTGTTCCCAACTTCCATTTGATGTTTTTGTCAAGCTGTTTTCATGTAGTCTTGAATCTCCTTATAGTCCCGTTCTCGTGAGAATATTGCAATTATCTGCTTTAAAATGTCACTCATTATATAAAAACCCCTGAGCCTAATTTTGATGTATGTTGTAATTTGATACAGTTTTCATGAGCACTTTTTTTGCGGTGGTTTGTAACAGCAGGAAAATATTCTGTTACAATGACAAAAAAGTCAGAAGCTAAATGTAAGTGACATCCATAATAGGTTTTGATAAAAAAACGGATATATGCAAAATAAATCAGCGCAACATGTAAACAAATGCTCGCGTGTGGCATTTTAAATACAAGAAGGCGCTGCTTTTGGCGCCACGCTTAAATGTCTTGGAGTGCTCGTCCGCACTGGCCCCTGAGCTGCTTTGTTCCTCACACTGTGCAACATTATGTGGCACTAAAATAAACGAAATGGTTTTTTTGTCGAGTTTCCTTGTCGTCCCTCCTCTAATCCATTCTATGCGATACGGTCCTTATGAGAAGCAGTTTTGAGACTACTACTGTGCCATTCCTTTTGATGCTTATAACCGCCACATCAGCACACACACAAACTGTCCGAGAGGCGTTTCAAAGCTTGACCCGGCCCGGTGACTCAGTGATTAGCGCGCTCACCTGTTGATCCCGAAGACCCGAGACCGAATTCCTTTCATGACGGCTACATTCATACCTCAAGGCGAAAAGCAAAAGCCTACAGCGTGCTGTCCGATGGCAGTGCACTTTAGATAACCTAAGATAGTCGAAATCATTCCTAAGTCCACCACTACCACGCATCTTTCTCCCTTTCTTCATTCCTTCTCTTCTTCATTTCTTCACTCAGGGTGCGGCTAAATCGTCTAAGGAGAACTGAGACTGTTACTGCTTCCTTCCGTTCGTCAAAAACCAATTGAAAGCCTTTCGCGAATCTTATAACCGCGCGTCCCACCCGAGATCAACGAAGGCTGCAGGGGTCGCGAGGCGCGCCATAAGGCGGTCCACCAAGGGGAAGACCTACGCGAGGTCAACGGAAACCATATGCTGCACAGAGGCGAGGTGTGAGCAAGGATGTCTTAAGTTTTCATCTTAACCAAGACTTCCACGCCTGGTAGCAGCATGGTACGTCGTCTTGCGCGCCTACCCAAAAGTGCTGCCACACGAAGCATTATCACAGCGCCATGTCAACCACTGCCTTCTAAAGGTTGCTCCGTTGGGAATGTTTCGTGCATTTTTCGATCACGGAGAATGACACCGACGCCGGCTTTTCTGCGACACGGGACCGTTAACGCTACCGCTTTAAATGAAGCATCTTAGGGGTTTGTGCAGAATCTTCAAGCAGTATGTGAGGAGATAGAAAAGCATAAGCTATGCGCGGTTATCCGCTGATTCGCGAGCAGAGTCCTTTGCCAACATATGTACTGAGAGCCTTACTTTTAAGATTATTTAGAGGCCTTTAAGCACTGAAGCATGCTGGTTATTATTGTAGCCTTGACTGCAGATGTTCGTATTTAGAGATTAGAGGATCCAGTGGGGCACGGAGTTCGGCGCACTGCAAAGGCAGGTACCGCAGTGGCGGTCTTTCGGAGGGACATCATTAGTTGCCATTGTCTTTTTTTGTCCTGAGCCGGTCAAGCGACTTTGACGCTCATAGCTGAAAAGTGTACCGACGCTCACCCTCGCAACCAAACTGGCCGCAGGAGACTCCAGCTTTACAGCGATAACCATTAAAGTCCTGCCAATCACGCCGTCACTTGCAGACTGCGACCTCTCCGCTCTGCAGGGAGACCGGACTTCGTCGTATCATCGCTGAAGTGATCGCTCAGTAAAATAGATATTGTTCCATGTGTTAAGGTGTTGGGTGTTTATTTTTCAGAGAATCTACAATGGGATAATCATGTAAATAACTTATTGCAGAAGCTAAGCTCGGTCACTGGAATACTAAATCACCACCGTTACTGCCTTCCTCAATCAGTAAAACTGATCATATATAATGCTCTCTTTGTGTCCTCTCTACATTACTGCTTTTTAGTATGGGGCACCACTACGAAGACAAATTTAAACAAGCTGTTAAACCTACAAAAAAATCTTACGCATAATTGCAAATCTAAAATATTCAGAATCATCTGCCCCTCTCTTTAAACAGTTCAACGTGCACCGAGCACATAATTTACACCGTTATATACTGTCTCACGTGTTCTATTTTAGCGCAAAAAAAAAAAACACTCGGTATCTCTCCTTTTGGACGTCGCAGGATTGACGCAAAATTATCTGTCATATCCCACAAGACATACAGAATACTATAAAAACCGAAATTACCGCACCAATTATGGTACACAAATGCTCTAGAAAACTTTACAGAGGCTTTTAAATGATTACAATAGACAAGGCACTGATCTTGTGAAATTAACCCTGTCTGAGTTTAAACAGCTATTTACGAACTTATTGTCATAATGGATGTTTCTATTCTTGTTTTTTGTGCATACATGTATGCACTTCATAGATCCTTTCTGGATAATCTGTATAATCTATGTGTATATAATCTCTCTGTATAATCTGCGTATAATCTTTCTATGTTTGAGAATGCTCACATACGAGTAGCATAAGGCTGTAATCTTTTTTGTTTATGTGTTTATGCTTTCCGCTGCCACTGTATTTGGGGGCCAGGGACCCCTCAAGCCGTCGTAGGACGGCTTTTACCTTGGCCTCCTGTACACTCCGGTGTATGAATAAATTATGAATGAATGAATGAATGAATGAATGAATGAATGAATGAATGAATGAATGAATGAATGAATGAATGAATGAATGAATGAATGAATAGGTTAAGTGAAGTGTGGCATGTCTTGACGGAAGATTATTCAGACACTACTGCGCCGCGAATAGGGCCGAGGGCGCGCTAAAACCTATAACCGGCAGTCGTTCCAATTGTGACCCTCGCTTCCCGATAAATCCTGCAACAATTACGCTGCTGTCAGCCGAGCTGCCTTTCTGCATAGCCACATTTGCAAGGCGACTGCCTAAGAGCGCATTACAATGCTGTCCACAATTGTATGCTGTTCTCTTCCTGTGGCAAACCCAACTCTGTAGCGATCATTGAGTTTACACGTTCAATTTCACACTTTGTTTCCTTTGTTTTCTTCCTTGACCTTCGCACTCTGCCCCTTGTAGAAAGTGTTTTCTTTTATCATTGTGGGCGTTCTCTATACAATTTTATCGCCCATTCCTTCTTGGGTATAGGTGCACCTAAACTTAAAGAAGGAATTAGGCATCTGGCGCCAACATTCATCACCACTTTTGAGCACCCTTTGCGCCTAATTTACTATTTCTTTACGATTTAGGATTTACGTCACCTTACACTCAACCACCCAAGAAGGCGTGAATTGAAATGTTTGCAGAGTGGCCTTTAGGATAGTGGAGTGACTACAGAGTAGCAGTCCTCTCTCACTCACAAAGACCAGGCCGTCTGCGGCAAATTGTCCCCCCGACTAGAGAACCACCTTTGCTGCACATGTGATTCCGATGGGCTGCATTTACCATCCTCTTTCGTGTACCTGTGAACATTTACGACATTAAGAATTTTGACCCCCCGTGCCACCTTCATTGCAACGCTAATGAACAAATATCTTTTGCACCACCGAAATCCTTCAAGTTAAAAAATTGAGCTGTAAAAAGGGATACGTGAATAAGTACGAGTTGGATTTGTGTATTAGAGGCGGACACCTTCTCAAAATGGTGCCACAAACACAAGAGTGGACACGGTAGAGGCTTTTTAAGCACTTCAATTAAGAAGATTTTGCAATTTAGAGCTGAAAAATTTGTGCAGACTTGGGAGCCAGGGTACACGGATGAGATGACCTGGAAGCTTGGACATTGCATCAACGGGACTTGTGTACTGCGATCACTTCCGGAAGGATGCATTGGATATCCACCTCCTAAAGGGGTAAAGTCAATAATAATTCCTGGGCACTTACCATTTTTTTATGTACTGCTTACGCAGCGGTGCTCCGTTATAAAAAAATTTGCAGATTGCATTCATGTTTTATTTTTGTCCTATGAGGCGAGTGTTATGGAAGATTTCTCTGGATAGCGAATCTCTAAGAGTGGAATTTTATTTTATTTTGTTCGAGGTAATCGCATTTTGATAGCAATGGCATCCTGCGACAGATTTTGTTGACATTGGAGAGAAAGCTACAGAGCTGCAACACCTTCTCTCCTATGCTATGAATATAAAACCCGGTCGCAGGTAATAGTTGTATCTCACGAGAAAGTATATTGGTAGTGCGCTTTATTTAGGACATATTTAAAATTTAACTGCAAATTTTCAATGTTATAGAGACACGAAAAAATAGTTTCATTGATTAGTACGGATTTTCTAGGCAAGCTTTGTTAAAATAATCTACCATGGATGATGCCAGCTACACGACCGCCAGTGCGAAGCAACCGCGAAGTGAGCAACACGACAGAAGGCGAGCTGCTCCGTCCTGCGTACGAACTTTTGGGTGGAATGACATTCACGGACGTTCCTCTCATGCAGCATTCTTCTTGTGCCCAAGAAAAGTTGTCCAGGAGTGTATGTGAAAGCATTTACTGGGTACTTGAATTATCAGCGTTGTGTATTGCAAACCTTTTCAAACATTTAGTCGGAGCAGGTCATCAATATTTCAGACTTACCCTTGGTTTTTATTACGCAACTTTCTGAACCATGTTTAAGTACTCAGTTCAAACTTGCACACCAAAAGACAGTGAGAATCTTCAAACCATTTTAATTTTATAGCCCTTAGCACTATCCTGACCGCCAGGCTCCTTTGGCGTTTGTCACATCTACAGAGTGTGACGTACATGTATCGTCAGCGTTATTAATCACTTTTATACATATTTTTGTAATGTTGCAGGAGGTATATTTGTCAAGAAAACGTATGACGGCAGTGTGCAAGTGGCTTTCACTTTATGCCAGATCTGCGCCGTCGCCGTGGTACTGAATATTAAATGTCGAAATATGCCCTATTTATTGCTGCTTGGGAAGTCTCTCGCTGGGCACTACAATAGAGTTTTATTGGAGAACATTAGAAGCGAACCAATAACAACTGCCACTGGATATGCATGTCATGAAATGAACAAAGTTACGGCTGAAAGACCTCAGAATAAAAGCAAGAATAAAGAAACACTTTTGATGCAGGAGTGCAAACGCAAAACCAGCTTTAATGATAAGTGCCTTAATGAAAAGAGTTTCACATTTCATGTCCAGACAACACATATTTACAAAGCTTCCTATTTCTTTCAGCACGTGCCAATCGGGTGCATCTTTACGTGTAAAAAAGGAGCAGAGTTTGCTTACATGCCCATTGGTAGTCCGTGCAAGGTAAGAGCCTTTTTTCTTGCTTTGTCGGGGAATAGAAACAGAACTGAGATATTGCGTTAATTAAGCTGACTTTTTTTACTGAATTAAACGACAAAATCTGGTCGAAGCTCTTGAAGAAAATGTGCTGGCAAGCAAGCTACAATATAATGCCGAAGACACGTAGGAGGCAAATAAAGCGAACCCGAGAAAATTTATAAATACTCTCTTCCTAATTTTCTCGACATCATTGAAAGCCTAAAATGCGGTTGAAGCTTGCGATGTGAAAGTGCGCACTGTAGATACCCTCTATTAAATTATTGCCTGCTGGTTCAGATGCCAACTCACGGCGTACGACGGGAACTGGCGCTTATGTTCACGTGGCTCAGTTTTGATGTCTGCTGAATGAAAGTATTGAAGGCGGTTGTGCGGAGATTTTACGACGAAAGAGAAAATATGTTTTATGCAGCAGTGAGAAATATGGAATCATATCGTTTTCAAATAGAGAGGGCTCCCCTTCGAGGAAGGCTGGTAGCTTTATAAAGTACAAACCACCTTCAGATCCCAAAAGAGAGATTCGCAACACCAAGGGCCGCATCCGCAACGGCTACGCAAAGCTTGTTTGAAAACACAGTGCGTCTTGAATTAGTCTTCCTTTCCTGAGTCATAAACGCTGGCGCCGATGCAATTCCATACAGATGGAAAGCATCCACCGTTAAAGAACGCGGCACACCAAAGAACTCTGCGCATAGGGCAGTAGCTATGCAGGATTTGCAGCTGGGTGGTAATGGCCTCTCGCTAGAAGACATTTTGGAGCCTTCTCTCGTCTCCCGTCCAATTAGCTCCACTGTATCGCCTCCGGTAAGCGAGATTTCTGCTGACGGCGGCGGCCTTGGCGGTGCTTTGGGCTATATCCACATCTGGGACTTATTAAAAAGGGGAGGGGGCGGCAGGAGAGCCGCGTACAATCATGAAATCTGAGCAGCTTTACGCCACTGATAGTTTCCAACAGAAAAGGTACCAATCGGGCGAGTTTCTCATTGCACGAACCATATCATCAAATCAAATCAATTTATTCAAACATTCTGAGATGCTTAGAGGCACGGACAAAAAGCCAAAGGTGGCTTGACGAGGTCCGTGCCCCTTACAAGGCATAAAGTGGAATACGCGGAATGTTTAAAAATACAAGCAGTGAAATCAGCAGAAAACGAAGAAAACGCAGAAAACGCAGCTGCCCACAAGGCAGAAAGGCTACAAAATAAAAAAAGAAACGAAAAATGCAGATAACGAAAGGCAAACAGAAACTTGAGGTGTACGGATCATGAAAAATGTAGTGCACAAAAGTGGCTAAGAATAAAAAAATGCACGGCACGAAAGTGAAGTGAAGAAAAAAAACGAGAACAAAATAACACACATCTCTCTAACAGGGCTTATTTCACAAAGAAAACAAAGAAACTCATAATATTGCCACGTATATTTCTTTGGTTAGAGAAACATGCTGCGCAGATCCCTGAACGACTTGTTGAAGACATCTCAGTTATCTTCACCGGACAGTTCGTTCAGGACAGCTGGCAGACGATATTTCAACATTTGTTTCCCGTAATTTGTGCGGCATACATAAACTTTCCATTTTTCCGGATTTCGTGTACAATACACAGGATAATTCGTAGCAAGTGCGGCTAGCACTGCTAAAGAATTGTTGTGTTTAATTATTTCTGACTTGTTGTGACGGATTAGTCTGTAGGAATATAAAGATTCTATACCGATTATGTTAAATTTCTGAAATAAATCGGCTGTGTGAATAACGAGGGACTTTTGCAATAATGCGGATAGCACGTTTCTGTAAACGCAGCATTTTATTAGTATTATTAAGCGTTGTGGTTCCCCAGACAAGCGCGCCATAATTCATTACCGAGGAAAAAAGGGAATTGTATAATTATACGCTAACTGATATAGGAAAAGATGAACCGTAGCGACGCAAATAGCCAGTCGTACGCGAGAGCTTCCCGGAGAGGTAGGTAATGTGGTCGTCCCACGACATATTTTCTGAAAAAATGACCCCTAGTGTTTTAAAATGGCGAACCACTTCAATTGTAGTGTTGTTCATTGCAAGGAATGGAATACAAATATCTTTTTGACGGGGATGAAAGATCACTGCTTTTGTCTTTGCAACGTTGATCTTTAAGTCATTCTCTGTTGCCCAAGTATTTATATGTCCCAGTGTCCTGTTTGCTCGATCGGCTAAATTGATGCTCGGTTGTCCAGAAAAAAAGCACACTAGTGTCATCGGCATATATAATATAGTCAGCAGATTTGTCGATATTAACAATATCATTGACATAAATTAAAAACAGGAAGGGCCCTAAAATGCTCCGCTGAGGGACACCCGAAACTACTGGTTTAATAGCTGAGCGTTGTCTTTGAATATCGACAAATTGTGTGCGATGCTGTAAGTAAGAAGATATTAAAGAGAGAACCTTGCCGCGAAAACCGTAGTATTCCATCTTCTTAAGCAGGATGCGGTGATTGATGAGATCAAAGGCTTTCGAGAAATATAAAAAGAGGCCTAACACGATATTTTTATTTTCAAAGTTCTGTAATATCAGCTCCTTTTGAGCAAGCAAAGCTAACTCGGTTGACTTATTTTTTCGGAAGCCGTACTGAGCCGGTGTTAAAATGTTATGTTTTTCAGAAAAAGCCATCAAGCGTTGTAGAATTAATTTTTCGAAACCTTTGGAAATGACAGGAAGAATAGTGTGATGACCCCCATAATGCGCAGGTCCACACGGGACGGAGAGGCAAAGAGACACCGTATGGCTCAGTTTAAACAAACAGGTATATTCAGTAATTACACATGATTAAGATTATACATCAGAGGCTGGGGCGTCCGAGCTTACGTGCCGACGACTTCATGGGGGCGTTGGAGTGGCTCCGGAGTTGGGCTCGAGCGGTTGCTGGCAGAAGCTGCACGCCGACGGGCTTCGGCGCTGAAGGCCCTCTTGGCGAACGATGTCGTCCTGAGCGTGCTTGCAGTAGAATTTCAATAGTCGTCCGTTTCTTCGAGGATGGTTCACAAACCCTTCCTCTAGTGTCGTTCGGCTTGGAAGATGAACAGGAGGCGAGCTTGTAGATGATGACAGCAGAGCATAATTTTACAACATACATATACAGAGAGTTAAACTGGAAAAAGCAGAACTGAATTTACAAAAGAACAAACTTTGCACTACTTTACTCATCGACCGGGCAGGTTAGTGCCTAAGTAGCATCACATTACATGCTAAGCATGGAGCCCCAGCTCAGACTGGACTGCATCCGTTTACATGTGCTTTTAAGCACTTGATTAACAAAGGACTAAGGGCGGTCATTTCCAGTGGCCCGCCCAAAGCATCAATTCTCCAATCCAAAATAACATGCGAGATGGGGACTACCCCTTGGGTTGGGCTTAGCCTCGAACCCAGAGTCTGTTAACAATACAAACTAAATAAACAACAAAAACGCCACCACTCTCTCTCAAGTGAGAGTATACACAGGCTCTCTCTTCGGAGCTAATTCACTAGCGCCTGTCTTTCCACATTCTTGGCGAGTACTGCCTGTCCGCCATGACAGGTGTCCGTCACGGCCCTTCTGGGAATGCGCTTTTGTTCACGAGGCACGGCGGGAAGCTGTGGGTGCCTTCCCGGCGATAGCCCACGTCGAAAGGGGAAGGAGGGAAAGAATGTTGTCTTCGCGGTAGCGCATAGCGTCGGCTGTGGTACGGCGCGCCGGGAGGGCCGCACCTGGAACGGCCACGCAAATTGGGGAGGATAAAGCCTGTTTCCCCGCGGCGGCGGCGGCGGGTCCGGTTGTTCTGGTCGTCACTCAAAGAGCATGGCTGGGTAATTGATGATGCCGCTGTCACGGCGGCGGGTCCCTTCGTTCTGGCCGTCACTCAAAGTGCATGGCTGGGTAATTGATGATGCCGCTGTCATCTGGGTCTCCGTCTACGCCGCGCTGTGGAACGCGGAACCTCGCAGCACACAAGGAATGTCACAATAGAAATAGGACGATAATTTGATAATTCATCTCGGTTTCCTTTTTTATAGATCACGGTAGCCCTTGCGGATTGCATGCCACGCGGGAACAGACCGAACGACAGTCAGGCGTTAAAAATGTGCATCAAAAAGGGTGCTATTACATCAATAACATATTCAACTGGTGTGATTTGAAGACCAAGAGCATCTTCTGACTCACTATTCCTAAGCGATACAAACGCTGCAATAACTTCATCTATAGTGACGGGCTTCAAAAACATACTATGGCCGGTACTTTGTTCCATGTAGCTGTAATTAGCAGTGGTGTTTCGTGCCTGTGCAACAGAGAGGAAGTAATCGTTGAAGGCATTGGCTAGGACAACCCCGGTTAATTCTACATTATCTAACGTTACTTTCGAGACTGTTTCGGGTGACTGTCTGGTTAAAAGAATAAATATCCTCCATATGTCCTCTGATCGGCCAGTCGAGGAGTTGAAAAGACTTTCGTGATAATTCCTTTTAGCTGCACGTAATTCTTTGTTGACAAAATTTCGGTACTCTTTAAAAGTTTTAATGTGTCAAGGTTCCTGGCTTGCAGAAACTTAGCATAAAGTCGATCTCGTTTTCTAATAAGCTTTAGCATGTCGGTGGTAACCCATGGCTTACGAGCCTTTTTAGGTCGTTTTAGCGTAACAAGTGGAAAGCTGTCGTGATAGGCATCAGTAATTTTTTCCATTAATTTATCGTAAACTTCTTCAGGGTTTCTCAACTCAAGTACATCGGCCCAATTAAAGCCGGTTAAGCGGGTGCGAAAGGATGACAGCTTTTCTGGGTTGATTACACGGTACTGGAAAGGTTGTCTTGAGTGTCTGTTGGTGTTAACAATATGCTCAATAGACAAAGATTGGAAGATGATCGCTGAGCGCGTAATTTATGACTCCACCTTTCACACGAGATATATCAATATTTGTGATGAAGAGATCTAACACAGACTGTGAAGTTACTGTTATTCTTGTGGGTGACGCTATTACATTCTTGCATAGGTGAATGTTTAACAGGGTTTCGAAGGTTTCTTTTACGCTGGTTTCACCAAGCCAGTTTATGTTGAAGTCCCCACCTAGAATTAAGTGGTATTTGTTCTCGTTTACGTACTCCAAAATAGAATCCAGAAATGAAAAAAACTGGCAGGTATCTCCAGATGGCGGACGATAGCAAACACAGAAAATGGTTGACCCTGACCTCAGCGTCAGTGTTTCGTAGTCTGGTGTGACAACACAGAATTCTGGCTGCAGCTCAAAGTTCATATTGTTCGAGGTCAGGGAACAAACACCGCCACCTCGTTGGTCAGTGCGATTAATAAAATATGATCGGTATCCAGGCATGCGAAACACATCATTCTCAGTGTTGAACCAAGTCTCAGAAAACATTACTACATCAAACAGTACTCCTACTTCGCGAAAGAAACATTCTAAATTCGCGTATTTATTTCTACCAGACTGCAGATTGAAATGAACACAGGTAAACCGTGTCTGTGTGTTGGTGGTGGCATAGTTTCTAAGTTCCGACATATCCTATGCACGAACATGGGCAGACGACAGCAGTGAAAGATTTTTATTTTACACAGTGTGAAAACGTAAGCTTCTGTTATGCATATTTTAGGCGGTAAACTTTTTTTAAGGAATATTTCCTCTGAAAAGTGTGTCTGCTAAACGCGAGCATTCCTTTCGAAGGTTAGCTGTATTTGGCGGTATGAAGAGAAAGTTCTCTCACCCTAGATAAATGCGTTGCTCGTTTACGCCTATCGGCTTTTCTGCCAATTTCTTGCAATGTACGGTAAGCATATTTTATAACAGGACATACTGAATGTAAAACGACTTCATGCAATTTTTTTTTGCAAAACTTTTCATTTCCTCAGTTTTATGGCTAATGCTAGCCAAGCGAAGTAAGATACTTTTGTCTTGCCGGCATCCCCAAGGTATAATGCCGCAGATTTGCCTCAGATATTTAGAAACTCTATGCTTGCCTTCGCTTGGCGCCGATTCGGATGGGCTCCAAGATATGCTGAGGCAAGCCAAGGAAGAATAACGACTACTACAAGGCACTTCTTTTACATGCCGACTCAAGGTGGCCTCTCACCGTAAACTTCTGGAGAATAATTCCGTGGCACTCTTAGTGAACACTGAAGCACACTTCAGAGTGAGATCCCATGCTTCGAAGCAAGAACTTTGTGTTCTTTATGTCTGCTTTTATGATCATGTGTGCCGACGAGCCAGCATATTCGATAGCGGTCACAATGTAGTGTATTTGAGAACAAACCGGTCTCCTGAGAAGCTGTTTCGAGGTGACAATATGCGTGTTGTGTGCTTCAAAAAACCAAGATGAAGATTATATAAATGAGCAAAACTGAGTACGGAGCCCCCAGGGAAAGTCATCTGACACTTTCGGCATTTACTATAAAGCACTGAAAGCGACAATCCGCATATTTTCTATCTGTATGTTCTGCATGCATCTTCTTTGTCGAACGTATGCGACACCGTTATCCGCTTTCGCAAAGGCAGTTCTCTCAGCTCTCGGTGTCTGTTTCGTCAACAATCGTGACGGAAGGTTTATATTTTTTTTACCCATTAATCGTTCCCCTAAAGAAATTTAGCCGGCTATGTTTTTCAGAGAAAGCCTGTTTAATGCCTATGCGAAAAGGTTGCACGAGGCGCGATTCTTTAATAATGCATTATTAAGATGACAGAAGCTTAAAATGTTGCAGTAGGAATCAAACCTATACGAAGCTTCGCTACCGTCCTGAATACACATTTGTCCCGTTTTAAACCGCGCACCATTAGGTAGTGTTGCAGTCCCGAGCAGTGCTTAAAACGAGGTCAAATTCAGTGGTTATCCCAGGTATTTCAATTATTTATTTTGAATAATTAATTCACACAAAACTGTGAAGGAACGGCATGACACTCCGTTACGATTGCATCAGAAGCGCTGAAATCCTCACAACGGTCATCATATTTTCCCACAGCGGCAACTTATTCACTTGAAATCCGGCGGAACCCGTCGACAACATTCGTTTCTTCATGCCACGAAGTTTGGCAACAACAATGACGTATTAATTCTTGTACTTGATACGCTGTGTGTACGTTGTTTCACACGGTTCTCGGAGATTTCTTGCTGCAGCTTATCGCTTGAGGATTCCCGAGCGAAATTCTCACGAATCTCTGCTTGGCTTCCTGCGAATGCTGAACGATAACGCCATTCTCTATAGCCAGGACAGCAGACGGAAGCTGGCGGCCTTCACACCGTACCTATGAACGTTATCACACGGCCTCAAGAGCCGCAAAAATCAGTGGAACACTTAAGCTCCTTTTTAAGGGTATGGCGCGGCAGCGACAATGTTTATATGCTGCTTTATTTCTTAATTAGTACATCTCTTTTATTGCACATGATCATCACACTTCAATAGGCATACTACGTCGCGTGATATACCAGAAGGCACACAAGCCTCCCGCCAACTAAGTTGAAGAACGTACCTGTATGGCCTAGCGGTACCGTGTCTGACTCAAAATCCAAGGGTCACGGTTTCGATTGCCAAGTAATTACCTCAATTCTTTTCAGCGCAAATAATTTACTTTCCATCCTTATATGTTACAATGAAATTTCTGTCATGATGCGACCTCAGTGTGAAAATTTATTCTGAGTTTTCATTATTTTCTTCCAACAACTCAACGTGTGACACAACAACCCCCTCAACAGATCCTGAGTTAGTGTGACAATGCGCACGGCTTTCACTTGGAGCGCCCGCTCTAACAGGGCCACTTAAAAAGTCGGTATGACATATCAGTCGTATTTCTTTAGCGCGAAGTTCCTGAGTCGTATAGATGGCCTTAAATGCCTGAGAGTGCCGGAGGGCATGTCCGCATGGGCCCTGGGTGCCGAGTTACTTACCGTGAGTGCCTTACATTACAGCGATACATGCCACACTCCACTCACATGCATTAATTTGAACTTTCATCTTCAAGACGAGGCGTGTACAAATGTACGACTTGTAGTCCTTTTAAAGGCGCCTCATGCGCTTATCTAGCGTCTCACTGCACTAAATGCGGCTTCTTTTCAAATTTTCAAAGCAACGAAATATGAATCCGACCAACATATTAACTAAATGCAGCTTTCGGAGGCATATTTTCTTTGAAAAAGCAAAAATGCGTCGGTCAAGGTCCTTTCAGTCTTCGCGAAAGAAACTTGAATCAATCGGAGCAGATATGTCAGGCTTAAGTCACCGGCACTGATATAATGCTTTATATGCTGGGATTTTCACTTCGTTACCTTAATATGGCACCTGCTTCTCTAGCCACGTAAGCAGTTTTGCTTCATGCGTATAAATGTCACTCCTTCTGAAGATTAAATGTTTTTCTTAGACTGCAGCAATCTACGTGTTTGTATAATTTCTATCTGGTTTGTCGTCTTGGCATCATGCAAGTGCCAGCAGGCGCAAGATATGCTTGCCTGTACAAAAGTGCAGCTTATCCTAGACAATTTTCACGCAGTGCAAAAAAATAAGCAGCGGTTATTTATAGCTATGCGTAATACAGGCTACTATGCGCGAGCACGCGACGCACAAGACAAAAATGGGACGGAGTGTCTTTTAATATTTGCGGTGAACAGTAACAAACTCGCCCTACAAGAGGCTACTTTACAAAAAGATTAGTTCGATTTCAACCTCACAGTCCATTACTGAAACATACCTTTGTTTTGACATGTTCACTCCATGCAGCTGAAACATCAATTTCAGCTCTCATATTAATGAAATGCTTACGCACCAGTTTCTTGATGGTCTCTTTACAGCACGTGACCGATAAAGGGAAGAGGCAAATAACGACGACATGTAAACCGTGGGGAAAGGGAACAATATGTCGTAAAGCCGAAGAAATGAAAGTTCTGCTGCGGGAATCGTATTGCGATACTTCAACGGCCACTACTATATGCAGTAATAATGTAATAAATGTTTAGGAGCATTACAGCGCTTGGTGATAAGTGCTACAAAGGAAATGATGCAGCGTTGCTTGTGTTTTCTTTTGTGAACATTTTATATGCGTAGCTAAATGCTTGCAGAACTCAAAGTTTATATCCCTCCCTTACCTGAGTGCGCGCAAGCAGCCAGCAGCCTAAACAACCGGTACAATATTTTATTAACAGTTTGATTAATCCCCGCTTTCCATTGATTTTAAATTATGCATCCACTGTCACCGACTTCAAGTGCATACAGTCAAGGTGAGGATCCCGGTCGTAACAAAAGTTTAAATCCTAAAGACCGAGAATAATCTCTGCGATCGCTTCACTGTCGCCAATTATCATCGTGCCGCAGGGTCAACCCACATGAAGTCCTTCTTAACCTTATCGCCACTAGTTACACGTCGAGACGCTACTGCATTTGCTTTTTTCGTAATACGTGCCAAAAAACAAAACCGTTCGACGACGTATATTCACCCGCGTAGAAATCTTAAGCACAACGACTAGAATGCCCAATTCAAATACACTCACGTATCTATACGCCCATTACTTGAAACATCGTGAAATTTGACAGTAGGTCCTCCCCATTATTAGCAAATATAACTATCCCTATGACTTAAAAAGAGCTTTAGCTTAACTGACTACTTGTTTCCCTGACCATTGCATTCATTTGAATTCATTTTGTAATAGGCATCGCATGTGTGCTAACATTGGGACACAACATTTCGACTCTTCCATTTTATCTACATACTATACTTGCTCTGCAACGAGTTATGAATAAGATTGAATTCAGTTCAATTCTGTTTACTTCCCGGAGGGATTTGGCCGGCTACTAAGGCTAAACGTTTCTTATATACAGCTTGACAAAGAAGCGTAAAGGATTGGGCAAGTTGGTCAGACGTGCTTAACGGAATAATGGCGCAGATCAAGTGACAGGACAGCCGGAGAGCACAAACACACACAAGGCTAATCTAAAAC